>JANHFR010004222.1:103580-113979 GCA_032468015.1 Mimophis mahfalensis
GTAACGACGGTGAGAACTCTAGCCCCCTCCCCCCCCCCCCAATCGAAGGGAGGGGTTTGGCTACTTTCATTCTACACAGAAGAGGGACCATCATTGTCTTTCCACATTGTCACTTGTTCTGGAATAACATCTTGGTAAAGTTATGTATAAAACATTAAAATGGCAACTATATTGGAGTAAGGTATTCTCCTCCTTCTCCTCCACCCCCTCTTCCTCCTGTTACCACCACCACCAAAATCAATAGATGGGAAAAGTTATAAAGGCTGACATAAGAGACCAAAGATTTCACAAATTGCCATACCTATTTTGTCCTAGTTTAACAGTGTGTATTTAACCAAGTTATCTTGAAGGTCGTGTCTCCTTCAGATGTTACTTTAGGATATTAAGCAACCTTCCCATATGGCCTCCTTAAATACTTCTGGTAATAAAGTGCTTCCCCAAATAGCTATAAAAGATCAAGCCACCGTGGGATACAGCAGAAACAAGGCTGGATCTGTTCTCTCTCTGTGTGTCTGGGAGTCCTAGACCTCCAATCTCTTTTGCTTGAGATCACTGAATATTGCATCCATTCTTTTGGAAAAGAAGAATACAGCAAAAAAAATGGGGATACTATGGAAAAATTCAGTTCACCAGTATTTCCACTTTAAATGGAAAGAACCTGTAAATTAAGTAGGTCAAGTCCTGGGACAAGACTTTTCATAAGTGAACGTACACAGCAAGCTAGCCCACATAAACAATCTGATGGCACTTTAACCCCACATTGATTGGGACACAAACTCAGATTAGCACGATTCTACCAGGAAATTCCAGACTTGTCTTGCCAACAAATTTATTTTTCAGAGGATGGAGGAATCAACAGGGAAGATATATGGTAACTGAGGAAGTAGAAATAGCAAGCACACTGAGTAAAAGTGACTTTGTAACACTGAAGTTTTGGGGTTTTTTACACCAACACTGTAGTTAGTCAAACATCTATCTTTAGACTTCAAAAATATGTTTTTTAATGAAATCAGAGCAATGATAAATAAGATCCGTGAGAGGAATCCTAGCAGAACTTCAAATGAAGAGAAAAATGGAGGACAGCAAAAGAAACCCAAGTGGCAAAAATATGTGAGAATAAGAAAAGGATGCAAACAGGAGGCAGATAGTTGAGAGAGGTTGCAGAAGGCTGTTGGACAGATAACTCCAGATTATAGGCCGACTGACCTGGATCATCTCTTCAGACTGGTCCAGTTTTATGATTTCCATCACCCCTTCTGACAGAACAATTTTTTTTTTAAATGGAGAGGTTTAAAATAGCTCAAGCAACACTATTTGCCACCACCTGGGAGACTTTTCTAGCTTGCATCTTAACCTAGATTCTTCTATGTTTCTTCTAATATATTCCCAATTTATACTTACTGGGAATATTTAAAAACAGAAAAATGAGCAGCAATTCTGATATTCTCAGAGGGGATTATTGGTGTATAATTAAGCAATATCCATAGTAACAAGTAAATCTGCATTAACCTGACCTACTTTTAAAAAATTCCATCAGCTTTTGGGACAATGACATACAAATTGATCGAGTCTTCCCAAGTCTGCATAAGAGTGTAGAACTATTAGGAGGCAACAAAACACAAGACCTCAAGGACTCACTGATACACAAATTATAGTTTTGATAGCTTTGTACTTACATTTACAGAGAGAAAATTTTGACCTATGGTGAAAGGAAATACCACAGAGAGGTATAGAAGCAAATGAACAAAGAAAGACTGTCAGATATATATCACTTTAGACAGCCAGAAAAGATGCAATGTACAAATAAATATTGCAAACCCACAACCAACAGTTTGCACTTTTCTGCATTTGTTGTTTCAGAGGTAAGAGCACTGCACATTCATCTGCTAAAAGTATAATTACCAATAACTCATCCAATAAATCTACCAAAATCCATCAGCACATCTTAGATACATATCTCCATTTCACTTCATCCTTTTTCTTCCTCTCACCCACTGATCATAGTGCCTTTAATAACCTAGGAAACACACGGCAATGATGTTCTTGAGAAACTAAACATAAAAGTCATTCTGCTTAAAAAACAGTTCAAAGTCCCAATTGTGTAAGTAAGGAGCAGCATGATGCAGGGACAGGAGATTCCTTGCATTAACGTTTAAAGAGTTTGGGCTATGACAGGATATAGGCTAGAGTTCATTGTCTGGCTGAAGTTTGAGGAACATCTCTACTTAAGCTCCTGCATTTCTCCAGGAGGTACTTAAAGGTCTTAGTTGCTCAGAAACTAACTTTGCCAAATAGCTGCTCTCTTCTTGTGCTGTGATTCAGTTTCCCACCATACTATGGCAGGGATAATTAAGACACCCTGTTTTTCTTAATTCTATATTTCTATTCTAATGTCAGGTCAAAACAGTAATATCACGATCAGCGTGCAGAATTAAAATGAAAGAGTTCTGTAGACGTGTGTATGCATATTTGGAGAGAGTTCAACTTTTTAGATGCATTGAATCTATTTAATGCTTTAATTCTTTGTGTTTTATTCATAAAATCAGTGGGAAAGTGCACTTCCTTGTTGTGGTGCTTCTCCACCAAATACTGTGCCATGGTCTTTGAAGGCAGCAAAGAAAAATAAAATGGTCTGAGACTTGACGTCTGTCCCGCACTGGTGTGTGTAAATGGCATCCCAGCCTCCCCTTAAGCACTTACTAGATTTCGAAAAAACATCTTCTTGCATATTAATTAGCACTTATTTTAAAACTAAGGTACATTCCATCTGCACAAATCCATAACAGAAAAGAATGCCGCAATATATCTTATAAGTACTGGGAAGCTGCTAATGCAGTATACAAGAGGGAGATTTCTGTTTATCCATTTAAAATGTTTTGCAAATGCTTTGAATTTGGTCTCAATTTTGTGGAAAAAAGTTCAGCAACTCAGAGAACTAATAGTCTAACCTGGATGTCTCATATTTCACCTGTATTTAAACAAAAATCCTACCAATGTAGTATATCAAGTTGGAGTTGGAATTAGCATAAGTCTAAACAACAGCAACTGGGACTTAGAAACTGGGACTTAGAATCTTGTTGCTAAGTAATGTGGTTGTAAAACACAATATCACATACTTGAGCCACTTAGCAATGGCAGTTCCAGCGCTTCTGGTTGCCATCATTAAGGGAATCCCGTGCTGTTATCGAGCAAGAGGTCATATGCTCACCATTTGTGACCTCCTGCCAACTTCCCCATGGACTTGGCTTGTGGGAAGTTGACAGTGAAGGTCACAAATGGAAATCACATGACTACAGGGCACTGCAATGTTGTAATTGTGAGCCAAGCGCCCAAATCATAACTGTGGTGATGCTTTAACAGTCAGAACTACAAAGTTCAATCGTAAGTAGTACTTGTTCAGCACTGTCAGAAATTTGAGCAGTTGCCAAAACAGTCATTAAAGGAGGACCACCTGTACATACTGTAGATATTCGACAAATGAGAGAAGGAAAATGGGACATACACAGCACTCACAAAACATCAAATTCTTCTTTAACTCAGAAGGGGGGTTGTGAACTGGTCATGCTATTCCCAACCACATTGAAAGTGCACTTCTTGCAAAAAAAATGCATTAATTTAACTTCTTTGAACAGAAGCCATTCATACTTTTTGTTATTATTCACAATCGCATATCTGCATATCTTATGGAAAGTACCTAAACAATGTGCTTTGAATGTCAAGTACTATTCTTTGGTGATTATCAAGGAATGAGAAGCAAATCATGGCTTTAAAAATCTGCTCTACAGACCATGTTGCAGATCCACCCTATCAATCAGTTGCAAATGAGGAAGGATCCTGAAAAATGTGAATGTGTGTGTGTGTGTTTCTCTCTGTGTGTGGTTGCATATGTGTATTTCTCTTGTGGGACAGTCAAAAGAATTGGAAACTGTTGCTGTACTCCATTCTGCCAAGTTTTCCGATTGCATCGAAGTTGAGGCTATGCCAAGAAACAAGAACAAAAACACCTTTCAAACTCAAGTTGGATGGCATTTTAGGTTTACAGAAGCTACTTCTAAAAAAAGAAAAGTGGCACTGCATGCAAAAAATAAATCTGTTTTATGTCATGTCCAAAAGACCTCTCTTATCAGGAAAGAATTATTTAGCTCCACTAGGTTAATACCGGTACATTCTTCTAGCATAGTAATCACGATGGTAAATTCATCAAAATCTAGCCAAACTGTGGCATCATAGCCTCACTTTCTATTACTCTCCCCCATTCCCAGCTTCCCCCAGGCTCACCTTCAGCAGAGCAAGCTGAATACTGTATATTGCAAACAGGTTTTCTTACATAAGGGAGATCACTTGCAGTGAAGGATCAAACCAAGCAATGGCTTTTGCCCAAGAAGGAACAGCAAGCCATCTGCTTCCAGTACTTTGGAAGTACTCAGCCTCCAGTTCGCTCTCTCTGGCTCCCCCCACCCCTGCACAGGCTTCTCTAGAGCTTTCCAACTTCCAAGTAGAACTACAACAAATCTGCTTTTTGAATCTCTGGGGAGCGATATGCACACACACGACTTCCCGTTTTGAAAGAAAAAAAAGTTCATTAAAGCTTTTTCTTAAGGTGGAACTTCCTATAAACTTCTCCCTAGCAATTTGACAAAAAAAACTTTTTACTAGAACTTATTTCCTTCATAGGAAAGAGACATTTCTTTGCAATTTTCAGAGATTTTGACCACTAGTGGTTAGTAAGAAGATCTCACCTCCGCCCTGTTTATGTACTAGTCCCCCTTTTTAATCTATTTTTTTGTTAACTTTAATGTTTTAATTTGTAACATTTTTAGTATCCTGTTATATTGTAGTTTTGTCAGCTGCCTAAAGTCGCTCAATGATGAGATAGGTGGTAGATAAATTTAATACATAAATAAATGAGGAATTCTGGTCTTTATATTGCACTTTTTAAACTCACAGGCAGAAAATAAAATGGAAAACCTTTGTTTGGGAACTCCTGGGCATTTTGCAGTTGCTGTTTTATTTTATTTTTTTAACCTTTTTGGCCCTTAATTATGTCCATCAAGTCATTGTCAACTCTTAATGACCATATAGTTAGTTTCCATGATGTGGCTCTCAGTAAATTTCCCAAACTTGGCATCAATCTTGTAAAGCCTGTACAGAGGAAGAGGAATTAGATTATGGTTGGAGAAAGTAGACCATCTGCTTCCTTTTTTCCCACCTGGTATCCATGGAAGTGGTTTAGAGTAAAATGCAGTGAAGGGGAAGATTTCTTTTCATTTTGACTGGGGAGAATGGAAAACCCTAACCCGCATCTTGTTCCTGATAGACCGGTATAGCACCTGCAATCACAGGGGGAGGGGGAACCCTATAATTGTACATAGGGAAGTTCATTTGTTTGCACTTGGGTCCTTTTGATCCATATTGTAAGGCAGCTAAGGCATGCAAAATAAAAGGCCCTCCACATAGCCAAGGCTTGCTCCAAGCACATGCTATAAATGAGCAACAAAGGAGGCCGCAGCTGTTGCACTTGCAGAATGATTGTGAGTTCATGACTGCTGAGCTACATGAACAAGGATTCACTTGTCTCCACTTTGTGGAGCCATTGTGCAGTGTATTTTCTACATTGATTGGCAGGGGCTCTCTAGGGTAGCCAACAGGCTGGAGAAGGGGGTGGGTAAAAGCTGTCAACCGATCAATGGGGTGCATGGTCGGCCTTGCAAAAAAAAAGGAGGGGGTTGGGGGAAGGCAGAATCTGTGATGGCAGGAGAGAATAGGGTTCATCATGCAAGCAGAGCAGACAAGTCAACATTGTCTACAAAGAAATAAGGGGTACGATATGAAGAACTGGTTTCATGGACTTTAGTGATGCTTGTGAATACAGAAGGAGGTGCCCATAATTACATTTCAAGCCAGGCAATGCAAAGCAAGTACAAAGGAATCTGGCAATATCTAGCTGACTTTGGCTGATCTCAAACAAAATGCCAGACCATAGTCCTGGTCAGGCCTAATCTGTGACTCCTATGAGACACAGATTTAGCAGTCTTTTGAAATATCACCAAGATTGTTTTTTAAACATTGGCATTAGTTCTATATGGCACAGAAGGTCGATTCAAACCATGAAGACAGGCAGGTTCTGACAACAACGTATTGTTAATTGTGGCACTACTGAACAGATTGTAAGTTTTCAACTGCTATTGCTGATAAAGGATTTCAAGTGGCTATACTATTCTAGTGCTACAACAGCCAAAATAGAGTAAGCATTATTGGCCATGAAGTCCAACTGGATTCCTTGATTACTCATGCCAGCACTGCATTCCCTTGCGTATTACTGTTACTTCTCGTTTCTGTTGAGTGATGCAATAGTATTTTCAATTTCGTGACTGTAATTATAATGGAAACGAAAAGTAAACTAAGTGATCCTCGGTGCATCCAAAGTTGTCTTTTAAGCACAGCAAGGATATAGATATATTTTCCACTGCACAGAAATACAACGCACATTTTGTCTAGCCCTATGGATAAGACAGTATTTCACAATAAGTCTTGCTGGTGAACAAGCCATCCTGCGAATATGTGTTTCACTTCTGCTTTCTAGCTTAAATACATTGTCACTAAGCTGCATCAGTGTCTGGATTTTTCATGGAAGATTTGCAGACTTCAATTTAAAAACAGTAGCCCAGTGAAAGCTTTCGGCCACTCTTACACATGAAAAATTGAATATCACTACATTAAGTACAAACACTTTTATTATTTCTTGGAAATTAGAAGCAACATTAAATGCTTCTTAAAGTATGTTCAACCCTGGCAATGGACTCTGCATAGACATGGCCATTTCACCCCTCCCCAAGCAATCTTGAAATGAAAACAAGATGTTTTTGTACCAAGTCACACTTCAGTTCAAGCCAGATGTAGATATTGGAGGCAATAATTCCTGGACAACATTCTAAAGCCAACAGGCTCATTTGCCTTTGAAATCTGGGTACTTTTGAGGAATTTTATTACAGCATATTTCGGTTATACAGAAAAGGTTAAAAGGGGATTGAATAAAGCAATCACACCTTTTTGTCATGATTCATGGGAGAGTAAGGCCTCGGCTTCTAAAGCTTTGTGTTTATTATCCATATGCCTACATTTCTTTAAAGCTGCTCTTTCTTTTCTATACTTGGATGTTTGCTCTCAACCCTGGAGATTTCCTGCTGGGTGTTGCCTGACTGCGCATATTTGGCATGAGTTTCAAGAGTGAGAGTAAATAGAGGGTTACATAACCAGAAATCTGGATCCAGAAGACAATTCTGACCAGATTAAAACAATCTGCAAAGAATTATATTAGTTCCTGTTCGTAACAAAAAGTAAAAAAATTCAATTTACAAAGATGACAAATATTAACTGATTGCAGTTCGTTTTGTTGTACTTGTGATAATAATATCTAAGGCACTTGGGTTCTTCATGCAGCTAGGAAAAGCTCAGAAAAACATATACTGATCTATGATTTCAGTTGATCCAATAAGGTTATTGTCCTAAAATGCATTTAGGAACTTTTTCCCCATATAGCTAACTGGATTCTCTTTTCTTTTTTGTAACATAAAGCAAACTTCTTCAACTTGGATGACTTCTGAGTGTGGAGTTCTATTTACAGTATTCTCTTCCACAACTGAGAACCACAATTCTGAGACCTGAAAGTCCATACATCAACAGGTTGAGCAAACTGGAGCAGATTGATATGGAAGATAATGAATTGCACAAGTTAACAACTCTAGGTAAAGAGGATTTTATATCATTGGGAGCTGGAATTTTATTTTCTGGAAATACATCAGCTTTAATTAATAAATGACCTAATTTAGTTGCTGCATTTTTTTATCTAGCCATTTCCAAAGTTATCTCCAGCTTTGCTTCCATAGAAATTCCCATTTTCTTTCTGGCATAATTTTCTATCTCACCTATTATTTCCAACCTAATTTCTAGCAGCAGTCATAAGAACCACAGAAATGCATAGGAAGATTTGTTTCTGGAGAGTTTTTCCTCACTGGCCCCCTCCAGATTAAGCACATTTTCAAGCCAACTCTTTCTTTTGCCAACTTCTTTCCCTCACATCAAATTTAGTCCTATTTTCTTCTGTTTTCAGAGAATTGAAGGATGGACAGACTCCTGACTACCACTGTGCAACTGCTTCCCAACATTCTGTTGGGTTGGAAGAAATAAAAAGGAAAGATTTAACCTCAATATGAGATATCTTGCTTTCGCAAAACAATCATCTACAGCAGAGGTCTCCAAATTTAGCAACTTTAAGGTGCTGGCTGTGGAATTCTGGGAGTGGAAGTCCACAAGTCTTAAAATTGCCAAGTTTGGAGACCTACAGAATTGCAATACTACTGGGACAGTTGTCAGAATGGCAGATGTAAAAGGTATCCAAGAGAAAATGGAGTAAGGAGAAACACTCTACCACCTCCATTAATCCTCAATCAGAAGCATAGGGAAGGAAGAGTCATTTCTCATTTCCTGGGATTATGAGGTGCATTACACAAATCTACTCATCAACTTTTGGGCCAGGCGATAGGATAAAAAAAAAAGTTAATTACATCCCATTGCCTTTTCTGCTAGATTGGCTATCTCAGAGTATAGCTTGAAAGCAGGAAAGAGCTTTTGACAAGATGTAATATAATCAAGGTGGGTTACAAGTGGCAGTTATCTTCCCAAGAATAGGTGCATGCATAATAGAAAAATTCTTGCGACATAGCGAACAGGGTTTTTCTTTGCAGGAGAAAGTAGCAGGAGAGCGAACAAGCTGAAAGGACATCATGGGAAAGAAGGCCCTCAATCCAAGAAAATTCCTCTATCCAAGAAAAAAGGAAAATTAAAAGTGGAATTCATAATCACAGATAATCCTTTGGAAAAACTGGCTGAGATGATTTGCTCTTATTGGCTTAATACCAAAACCTAGCTATGGCGGTGTATAAAATCTTGCTTTATGGTTTAGCATTGTACATGAACCCATTTCTTATTAACAAACCATATATACAGAAAGCCACAGGTGGGTTTTCTTTATAGGAAGAAATCTATATGAATTTACAGTCATATAAATTATCTACCATTATGTACCAAACTATAGCTATCTTTATATGAAGATAGCTTGATAGATAATGGTGAGTTAGAATCTGCTACTGGCACCAAAGTAGTCATGAAGTCAAATTTATAAATAGAAGTGGGATTTGAAAGCCAAAATATCAAAGCTAGTTTTCCCTGAATGCTTTATCTTCTACACATTAAGAGGCATTTAGTGCCACTAGGTACTAGAAATATTTTGGAACAAGTTACATATAAATATATGGGTGTGCTTCATTTGAAACCATCTTGAAATGGAGCATAACATCAGATTGCACAAATGGTCACTGTCAATTCTCCTTACATGGATGGCATAACTGCAAGTTTTGATCATGACAAGGAGACAAAACCTCTAGATCCCTACATAAGAGATGAGCAGATTTTAGGCTCAGAAAATTCATGTTGCCTTTTTATCTGAACCCTAAGATCCATTATTCAGAGCCTTGAGGAAAAGATATGTACTAAGCAATAATGAATTCTGAATCCAGAGATTTCATTTTCAAACAAACCTAAACAGAACTGATAGCCCTTCATTCAAAAATCCAGTCCTGGTTTCCTCAAACTTTCCTCAGGTTACAATAAAAGATTCAGGCAGAATTTTGAGAAATAAATCACTAACATTACTAATATCAATAAAACAGTATTATGTAAATAAACAGAATATAGATAATAATTAAATACTAAAAAAATGAGGGAATTCATTATGGCCATGCATGTGTATTCTTTGCTTGTGCCTGCACTGAAGAATATATAGAACATATATATATGTATACCTGCTCTCACTCCATAAAAAAATAGGTTGAAGGGGCAGAGAAAGATGTTTTATGAAATAGTTTCTTCCCCTTCTGAGATCAAACTGGTGGCTACCCAGGTTTATTTTTAAATTTAGCCAAGATGGAGTTTCGTATTCCAAATGGCCTCAAACTGAGGTGACTGATTGATTGATCTATCTGATGATGGTAAAAGAGTGGAAATTAGCTCTGTTTGTTCATACAGTGGTCCCTCTACTTACGAGCTACTCAACAGATGAATTTTCCGAGTTACGAGGGGGAAAAGTGGCCCCGCCCTTACAAATTTTTTCGACATCCGAGTGATAAACTGGGGGGAAAAAAAACCTGGGGGCATTGCGACGCGTGGGGGGGTGGAGCAGAGGCTGCCCACTCTGCTCTACACCCCCCCAGCCATTGTAAGGCCATCCAAAGGTGAGAAATTGGCAAAAAAATCGCGATGTTTTAACAATTTTTTTTTTTGCTCATTTCTCAGCTTGGAAGAGCTTACAATGGCTGAGGGGTGGTGGACAGTCTCTGCTCCA
>JANHFR010004222.1:153181-163798 GCA_032468015.1 Mimophis mahfalensis
TGCTGCCAGAACTAATGAAGCTTCTTGGATGAGAAGCGAAACTTCTTCATCTTCATCAGGAGGGAAAAAAACAATGCAGTTGCCTTTTGAAAAAGCACTTTTGAGAATATTCATTGGAGTCTACATATTCATTTCTTGGATAAGTCAAATTATGAATCCACCTAAAATGGTTAGGACCAATTTACAAGGCCTCATGTTTTTCTGGCTTTTACTAAGAAACCATAATTACTTATCGGGTGAAGACTGTGTCATCAATCAGCCCCGTCAAGAGAGTTCTAATATAACATTGTTTTGAATATAAGGGTTTTTGGATAGTCATTCTTTCTCTACTAAAGCATAGGAAGACTAGAGTGGGATATCTTAAGAGAATATAGTAAAATTTTATTTCTACATCTAGTTCATGAGCCAGTGTGAGCATTAGCTAAGATACTGTACACCGCCCTGAGTCCTTCGGGAGAAGGGCAGTATATAAATTGAAATTGAATTGAAATACTGGACTAAAGGCAGAAAGATTCCAATTCTCTCCTTCTCTCAGCCATTAAATTCAGTACTTTGTGGGACTGCAGTTGTGACAAAATCTAGGAGGGAGTGCAAAATATACTGCCTTAAATGAAAGACAGGATATAAACAAGCAAGGATACCTCTGTATGAATTAAAAATGAAGTGTGTGTTTATTTGTGGATCCACACTAATAATGGAAAGCAGTGCTGGCTTGAAAGATTGAATCAAAACACATTTTCATTTCAATTAAAAACATTATTAAATTTCAAAATAATGTACTAAACTGGGATTCCTTCCTTACAGGCATATGCCAAAGCATTTTCTAAATATAATCACACAGAATATTTAAACCGAAACAAATCAAGAAAGCTGCTAGGAGTGGAACAATAGGGGACTTGAGGAAACACTATTGACACTTAGAAAATCACTAATGTAGACCGAATACTGTATCAAGGAGACAAGGCTGACTGAATTCAATAATGTCTGAAGAAGTGTACTTCTTGCCATATAATTCCTTAAATATCTTAAAAGACAATGGACTTGAAAGATGAATATATAGGAAAACAGACTTGAGTATGACTTTACCAACACAGATGTATCTTAGTTAAAAATAGAAAAGCTAGAATCTTGGCATCCATTTTTTTTCTCTTCAGTGTTTCCTTCTCATTTTGATAAACTCTTAAAATCTATACCGCTAAACCTTCAAAGATATACACAGATGTTTAAATACATTCCTTAATGCAAGCCTTTAGTTCCAACTGTATTACTCCCAGGAATATCTTTATCAACCACTTTGAACCCTTTATAGCCAAGCTTCTAAATGCCCCCAAAACTGCCTCTCCTAGGTGTCAAATCTTTATTAACTGGCAAAAAGTTAAATATTTTAATGACATTATTCCATATAAGAAAATGGCTACTAGACCTCCCATGAAAAGAAATGGTATTCATTTATAAAGTATTGCTAAAAGACACTGTGGAATTGGTAAACCAAGGAGGGGCTATGCAAAGGTAGGGGTGGATAGACTTAATAATTCTTTAAATGTTGTTTAATCCATTAGCCACAGCCAGCGGTGTAGGGAGCTGAACAACATTCCTACAACCATAGTGTCTCTTTTTCAAACTCTGTAAGTAGCATGAGGAAAATTAATTTTGACCCACTTTCTTAAACTACTTCAGTACATGAATAAATATTACTTACATTACCTTTTGAAACACTGGCAAAGAAAAGCTGGTAGCTTTAGTTTCTATAGCAATGTATCCACCATCTTAGTGACTTGAACATTGTTGAAAACTACAGTTAAGTTGGTAACAAGGTCATCTATAGATATCTTTAACCCCAGTTTAAGGAAATGAACAAAACAAATCCAGCAAACTAGTACAAGCAGAGCTTTGTTCTCAGTGCTTAGAAGCAAGCTCTTCTAGGTCTAGTGGACTTTAACTAACTGTAAACTAATTGATAATTAGATAGAAGTCTGCAATGATATCAAGGTGATTCACATTAAGGAGGGGATTGTTCTTTTTTCCCCAAACCTGATGCCTTTAATATCATCATAGAAACAGAACCTTTGCCAAAACCAAGCCTGTTATTTCTATCTGGGGTGGGGGGGAATACTTAGTCTGTTGACTTCTGCAGGTTGGTACTGTATAGGTTTTAATGTAAAATGAGCTTAAATTTTCCTCTCCTTCAACTTCTCTCATATTTTTCATTCTCATTTAGGTCAGAAGCATCCCTAGAGATGCCTGCTCTTGTGAAAGAGGAATGTGGACATGATAAGTGTTCTTTCCTGTACAGCACTACAGTTCTCAAATATAAATGCTATTGCTAAAAGGGATCCTCAGTAAATAGGCATAGGATTGTGGAATAGTTTCTTTAAGGCCCAAGCTGCACAGCTATTAAAGGTGAACACACCATATTTTATTTTTATTAAGGAATTGTTCTAAATTTGATTATTAAATACAGATTATTAATATTGTGTTTGTGGAGCTTTCCTGAATCAAAATATATTTTAATAGATTGGGCACAGGACAAGATAATGTAAAACTATAATAAAATAAATGCTATGTTTAGCCCTCCAGAAAAAGGAATTTCAGCAGGTGTAGTTTGTCCTGGAAGCTGGTTGCTGCAAATTCCCCTTGCACACAAATCAAAATTGATAGAGGCTTGTCCTTTTTCACATCTGGATATATCATTCTGAACTGAATGCTGGAAATGAGTATGTAAAGAACAACAATTTGCATCTGGAATGACTAAATTTTAATTCCTTTAAGGTTTTATCTTTTTAGAAGTTTATGCTGAAGCTTTGAATCAAACTCTTAGTAGACTGAAATAGTTCCATATAATATCAGAGAAAACCTTATGTCAAGCTCTGAGAGAACTTACACTTCTCTGACAGCAGAACAGTCAATAGAAATAACCAATAAAAACAGCTGAGAACCCACAAAATGCAATCCTGTTTTCTCCCATGTTTCATTATTCCTATAAAGCCATAACAATGTTTCATCAGATTGGAAATTTCATCTATTATTTGGGAGAAAAAGCATCTTTGTTTGGGTAAATTTCTTACTTGTTTTGTTCAGCACCTCTGCCTCTAATATCCTAGAGCTTCTGGCTATTGTTCCACAGTGATTGGTTAAAAAGTCTGTCTGAAACCTTAGGTCAAGGTTCTCTGAACATTAGGGAATTTCTATCTTTCTTTTGTTGTTGTTCAGAAGACAAGACTTCTGGCTCAAATGAACCATTGTTGATATGTTTTGTGGTCTTCACAGGTGCCTCAGATGCCTCTTAATCCTTAATAGAAATGTCATGATTATCCAGTTGCTCCTTGATCATTGAGACATGGATTTATACCTGTTGATCTGAGTCTTACCTACCCTCCAGTGTTCTGCCATATATCATAGGTCTTACATGCAAACTGAAAATTAGCAGGCCAAGTTTCTACTCCTTTCTAACACTATTAAGAAGCTTCTGCCATGCTTCATCTGGAATTGCTGGATGAATGGCTTCCTAATGGTGAGAATTCGCACCTCATTCTCTTTGCAGGATTACCTTCTTTCCTCCAGTAGCAAAGGTATCATCCCAATATCTTTCCATTCCATCTTTCCTGGCCATTCTGAGAAGAAACATCTGCTGCAATATAGCAGAGCAACCAGTGGCTCTTGTGTTAACAGAATAACAGAGTTGGAAAGGACCTTGGGGGTCTTCTAGTCCAATCCCCTGCTCTGGCAAGAAACCATACCATTTCAGATAAATGGTTGACCAATCTCTTCTTAAGAACCTCTAGTCTTGGAGCACCTACAACTTCGGAGGCAATTTGTTCCACTGATTAATTGTTCTGTTTTAATCATTGACCCTTAGCTAACCTCTCCCACACCCAGCAAAATACAAACCGAGTATAGGAGATAAAAGATGAGGCATTAGTTGGTTGCTATTTTGTTCTGCCATCCCATTGGCTGAATTTTAAGAATTATCTGAGGAACTGTCTTGCCTCAGTGGGAGTGACCCATTCCACCCAGGCTGGCAGAAGGGGCTTGCTGCAGATCTCGTCGGTCAAGGAATTCCAGCTGATGGGGTCCAGAAGAAGACCCTTTTCTGCTGTGGCTTTCTGGCCTCTGGAACAGTATGCCTCATGAGGTGATCCCTTTGGCCTTTAGAAAGGCCCTGAAGCCAATTCCCCTGAGGCCCTGATTTGGGTGTGTCATACTGAAGATGGTTAACTGACTGAGCTAAAACCCCAGCTCCTCCCCATGTGCATCTTGCTTGCTTCCTTGTCATCTTTGTTAATTTTCAAATCAATTTTAGTGTCAATATTTATTGTTGTAACGTTTTAAAGTTTTGTTTTCTTAATTGTAAGCCTCCTAGAGTTAGCTCTAGGCAAGATGGGCAATACAGGTAGTCCTTGACTTACAACAGTTCATCTAGTGACCATTCAAAGTTACAGCGGCACTGAAAAAAGTGACTTATGACCAAATTTATGACCATTGCGGCATTCCCGTGGTCATGTGATCCCATGGTCATGTGATCAGATGCTTGGCAACTGATTCATATTTATGATGGTTGCAGTGCCTTGGGGTCATGTGAGCACCATTCGCAACTTTCTGAAAAGCAAATTTTCAGTGGGGAAACTAGATTTACTGGACAACTGTGTTGCTAACATAACAACTGCAATGATTTGTTTAACAACTGTGGCAAGAAAGGTCATAAAATGGGCAAAACTCACTGAACAAATGTTTCACTCAGCAACATAAATTTTATACTCAATTATGGTTGTAAGTCAGGGACTACCTGTATATACATTTAATAAATAAAATAAATAATTTCAGGCTGGCAACAGGATACACAGAAATGGAGAAATATGCCCAATATTGCAAGGGAATGGGACAACTTCCCACAACAAACCTGCTGCGGCCAACTCACCACAGCCAACTTGAAGCGGGAAAACTCACTACAGCCAACTCTCTGAAAGACAACTCATTGCAGGACAATTTAACAATTCTATTTAATTATTTAAAATAAATAAAATGTATTTTAATTTTTGCCATTCACTTTTCATTCTGTCCCTCCTTTTGCATCCTTTAATAATTCTACTCTACCATTTCTTTAATATTAGTGGTAACTCTTCTCTTGCAGTGAGTTATCCTAGGGTGAGATGGCCATGGTGAGTTGTCCTGCAGCGAGTTGGCTGTGGCAGGTTGGTCATGGCGAGCTGCCGTGAATTGTCATAGAGCCATATTGCAAAACTACTGAAGCTACGCTAGCAATAGTATGAGACCTAGCTAGTCAGACCTGGCTCAGACATTGGTTTTTGGCTTGCATGTCATAAAAATTCAGCCATTGTGACATTTTCAATAAATGTGATAGGTGAACCCCATCTTTTGCCATATTTTGTGACTGGATCGTGATTAATTTGAATTAAATTGATGTGAATGGCTCCATACTAAATTGGAACACAACCCATAATTGATTATTAGCAATGAAGCCAATGGAACAGTTTTTGAACCAGCCAGTGCATGACAGCTTCCGTTTGATTCATGTTGTCAGGAAAAGTGGGATATGAGTGCAGAATAAATACCCGATACCACTCCCAAAAGTTTGTATACTGCATTATCAATCAGACTGTCAGTTCAGTGATTATATCTGCTCCAAGAGAATGAAATTAGGGAACTGACCTTGGGACTTCAGTCCCTTGGACTTACTTTAATGCTTGCTGTCACATCATGCAAACCGTAAACCAGGCAAATCACATTATGGCTTAGCACAATGGATGGCTCAGCCACTGTTTCTCCTGCAGACTCTCAAATAATATGGGAAAAGCTGCTTAGCCTTGAAGTAACAATCATTCTACACATAAACCTATCATCTATGCCTTTGGTCACTCTGGCAAATCATGGCTCCTGTCTCATTTCAGACCATCATTATATAGTATGAGATAACTTGGCATCCCTGAAGTCTTTTGTCTGCTGGGGACCAGAGTTAATATGTTGATCATCTCTGTCTGGTATTCCTATAAAGTAAGACAAATGTGGGAAAGTTAAAAATTGGTGCCATGTCCAGAAACAATTACAACCCAGCTAATTAGAATTTGGTTTGGGTAAGTAGAAATCCTGAGAACAAGTCAAAAGAAATTGTTCCATAAGCTTTAATGGTTATTACCTATAAAGCCCTGAATAGCTTGGGGCCGGAGTATCTGAGGGGACACCTACTGCCGCTGTCATCTTCCCACCGCCTGGTTCGGTCCCATAGGGAGGGTCTTCTCCGGGTGCCGCTGGTGGGGGAGTGCTGGTGGGTGACACCAACGAAGAGGGCGTTTTCCGTGGGGTCCCGCCCTGTGGAATTCACTGCCAGTTGAGCTTCGGATGGCGCCTGACCTTCAGACTTTCCACAGGGAGTTGAAAATCCTGCTATTTACATCTGCCAGCCTGGACTGAGGGATTTTTAATAGTCTTAGATTTTAACTTGTCTGTGAGGGCGTGTTTTCTAATATTTAGTTTTAATTTTTGTATTTTATGTTTTTAATGCCCTGTAAACTGCCCCGAGTCCTTTGGGAGAAGGGCGGTATAAAAATCGAATAAATAAATAAATAAATAAATAAATAAATAAATAAATAAATAAATAAATAAAAATAGAGATTTTTGAGATAGCCTCTGGCTGACTTTCTTAACCTCCTGTTGTGATCATTGCAGCATCTCTGCAGTCGAATGGTGGGGGTCATGTATCACAGGGAAGCTGCAGTGATCGTAAGTGTGAAAAATGGGTTCAAAGTCACTTTGTAACTTTGAACAGTCACTAAACAAATGATTTTAAGTCGAGAGCTACTTGCATTGATCTGAAGTACACCTGGATAACACTTGGGCACTGAAAAACCAGATGGTCCCAGCTAATGAAAACACCTCTGGCTAATGGTGGTACAGCAAGTAGAGGGCTATGTAGTACTTAGCTGCCAGCTGCCTGCACTTAGGCAGTTCAAATCTCACTAGGCTCAAGGCTGACTCAGCCTTCCACCCTTCCGAGCTGAGTAAAATGAGGACCCAGATTGTTGGGGGCAATATGCTGACTCTGTAAACCGCTTAGGGAGGGTTAAAAGCCCTGAGAAACAGTATATAAATCAAATGCTATTGCTATTGCTATAGTGTAATTCAAATGGTTACCCCCACCAAGACTGCCATGTAGACCCTCAACTTTCTTTTCTTCTCCTTTTTTCAAACTCTGCATTTTCATTTTGTTCAACTTCTTTTTTTTAATGAAATTTAAAATCTAATCAGATAAAAATATATCAGTATCTGGAAAGGGAATTCCTGTTTGCTGGCAATTGTACCTGGGCTCCTTTCCATCCAACCACTTGGATTGTACATGGGTCTTACTCATTAAAAAAAGCCAAAGTACTGATAATTATATTCATAAAAGCTCTTCCCTTGCCTCTATCCACTCCCTAGGCATTCTGTGGTGGCTGTTGTAGTTTTAGCAATATTGTCAGTGGGCAGGGGCCTCTGCAAGAGGAGCAACAATGTCAAAATGATAGGCATGTCCAGGGGATCAAAACTCTTTCCCTTTTTAATGTGCACCACACGCGTCACATACAAATAAAAATAGCAGAGACTTTAGTCACCCAGTTGCACCCGCCATTTTGATGTTATTGCTCTTGGCCATGGGGGTCCACAGGAAAGGCAGGTGGTAACTCATGAATGATAGTATAATCCAAGGCTCTCCAAACTTGGCAACTGTGACAGTTGTGGACTTCAACTCCCAGAATGCTGGTTGGGGAATTCTGGGACTTGAAATCCATAAGTCTTAAAGTTGCCACATACAGAGACACTTGATCATGCAAATGCCATGACTTTTGTATGTGCATTAGACATCCTGACACATGGCTGTAATTGTCACATTTGTTTGGTTGGGCACCCTTTGTCATTGTGGTACAATGTCATTCAAGTCTGAAGAGTACCAGACTATTTGTAAACTTACATTTCAAATACTTCATGCGGGGCGGCGGGGGGGGGAATGTTCCAGTTTGTTTAAAGAGGAATAGTAATTCCATTGTCATCTCTACTTTATTGGACCTTACTTCTCTGATCCAAAAGTAGCTACTTATGCTCAGTGGTAAGTCATGATACTGCCATATTATTGCTGTGAGAGCTGCATTGATTACAGGCATTTTTCCAGATGCAGTTGAAGATGTTGGTTCAGAGCCTGGTATCTAAAAGGGCCCCTTTTCCAAATAGATTCAGCATATGTCTTAAGCATTTAGGGTTACTCTCCCAAACGTTGTGACTTTTAATAGTATAGTATTAAATTATTTCGTGTATTCAGATTATCATGTAAATTCTAACTCAGCCTAATTTGGAACTGTCTCCTTTATAAAACAAAACAGAAACAAAACCCTGAGGCGTTTTCTCTTATTCTACTTTGTTCTCCTTATAAACCTTTGAAGTCTTTCCATATAATTTCTTATCATTTGGGTGTGATAGCTTTGCTGTTTATCTTTGGAATACAGGTAGTCCTTGACTTACAACAGTTTATTTAGTATTGTTCAAAGTTACAATGGCACTGAAGAAAGTGACCATTTTTCATACTTACCATTTTTCATATGACCATATTTTTCATACTTACCACCACTGCATCATGTGACCAAAATTCAGGCATTTGGCAAGCAACTCATATTTACGACAATTTCATTGTCTCGGGGTCATGTGATTTGCCTTTTGCTTTCTTTGCTTCTTACTAGCAAAGTCAGAGGAAGCCAGATTCACTTAACAACTGTTAAGTGTTAAGTACTAACTTAACGGTTTCAGTGATTCATTTAACAACTGTGGCAAGACAGGTCATAAAAGGGGGAAACATTCACTTAACATGTTTCACTTAGCAACAGAAATTTGGGGCCTAATTGTGGTCAGAACTCGAGGACTACCTGTATTGTTGTAAACTTTTATTTTAGATTTTGGGGAATTCTGTGAAACAACAAAATATTCACATTTTCTCTTTCTTTATGACTTCTAACCAATTTCCTAGAGGAATATTTGGTGAAAAATTGCAAGTCTTTGGTAAAAGTTCAGGTAATGTAACAAAAACATTGCCTTTAAGAAAAGCAGGATGTATCCATTCTTAGTAAATGTAGATAATTTATTGCTGAGTTCTTCCTAACCTTGAAATGGAAGTAAATGCATTTTAACTAGGGCAGTGATGGCGAACTTTTTCAGCATCAAGTACCCAAACCAGAATGCATGTGAATGCGCACGTGCTGGAGTGCCAGAAACCTGAAACCAGCTGGCTGGTGCGTGCATGCCTGGTTTTTTTGCAGTTTTCAGGCAGTTTTGGGGGCCATTTTTTGGGCCATAAACAGCCAAAAAAATGCCCCCCACCCAAATGGCCTGGGTTTTTGGGGCATTTTCTGGTGTCCTGGCCCCCATGAATACCAGCTGGCCAGCATGCATGTGCACACCAGAATCCAGAAGAGCAGCTGGTAAAGAAGGGGGCTCTGTGTGCCACTTCTGACACACGTGCCATAGATTCGCCATCACGGAACTAGGGATATGGATCATACTTATTCACTATACAATCTTGAGATTCTGGAACAGATTTTAATTTACCTAAACTTAAATACACAATATGAACCTGCTCATTTCTAACCTTGGACTTCTGTGGAGTTCAGTTTCTGATCTGTTGTTTGGACATCCAGAATGTTGAGAATCTATAGTGAATAGATCTTTTTTTTTTCTTCTGTTTATGTAAAATAAAAGATTTAGAAGGACTGAAGGGGGATCATGAAGATTGGTGACGGACAAATCTGCCATCAAATTAAAATAACTCTTGTAATCAGGCTGTCACAATGTTTTGGTATGTACATGTATGCAGAAATCATGAGGGTGTAAGACTGTAGCGTTATCGTTTGTTATAATGCATTGCCATCCAAGTCCTTCCTCTGAAGCATTTGTCGAGCAGTGCTTTGTGAGCTGAACTGACTGCCTGCCCTATTTCCATCAGCTGACTATTTGTAGTAGTATATTGACTGATTTATTTTATGGAACTAACAAATGATTATGTTCCTCTTACTTCTGATTCAAACCCTTTCAGTCAATTATACTGCAATCAGAAAAGGGCAAAAAAATTCTTAGGAAATCTGATAAGGATTTCCCCTACTGTACTTTAGGTTATTCAGACTGCAAATTTCATGACGTTTTGACTGAAAAAAAAACAAAATTAAGAGAAGAGAGAAACAATCGACACTGATTGGCTGCTGTGGGTGTTTCCCTTTTTGTTCCGGGTGCTGTTTGATTTACCTCTTGATGTCCCTGACTGTCTTGTCTGCTGTAAATATACAATAGATGTCAATATATATTTATTTATATAAAACTACTTCATGTCAGTGTCCCTGACTTCATTTGGACACCTGCTGCGCAAATTCCCTGACATCCTCCCTGAACTCAAGGTAGCTTACAAAGGTATCTCTATTTGTGTCATCTCAGCAGCAAAACTGTGAGGTAGCTTTGACTCATCCAGTACATTTCCATGGATAAAAATGGATTCAGGCATGTCCAAGAGTGTCAGTGACATCAAAGAATAGACACATATAGGCAATTGAAACCTTATCTCATTTAATGTGTGTGTGAGACAGGGGTGGGTTT
>JANHFR010004222.1:255328-267918 GCA_032468015.1 Mimophis mahfalensis
GTGGGATTCGAACTGCCTAATTGCAGGCAGCTGGCAGCTAAGTACTACATACAGCACTCTACATGCTGCACCACCACAGAGAGGACACCTATCTGTGATCCCATGGGGTCGTGAGAGCTTGTGTGCCAGGCGAGCTGTCCGCCACTTTGGGCATGTGTGCCATAGGTTCGCCATCACGGTCTTAGGATTTATTTATTTTTTTGTTTTCCTCCTCTAAGCCTAGGTTCATCTTATGGTCAGGTGCATCTTATAGTGCGAAAAATATGGTAATTGCATATTTTAGGATAGGTGGAAAGAGTGTGTTTCTCTTGTAATGAAGTGGCAGGTAAGATAATGTATTTGCTGTAATGTGAATATTAAACCTTCCCATTTGCTAATAAGGCCTCTTTCTATAGTTTTAGGTAGGTTTTCAGGGGGTAAAGGAAGTTTGTTCAATGACTGATGTCAAACAAATGATAACCTTTTCCTGAAAGTAGCTTATTCAGAAGATAACTGTAGAAGCTTTCTAGAAATCCAATTAAGCCAAGAGATTTTAATTGATCCCATAATGATCTCCTAATGTTTGACCATTAGAACCAAAGGTAAAAGACTAATAGCTTCCATGTTCCAGTGGCCCAGATCTAACAATTGTATATGTTTCTTTAGAATGATTACTTGATGAGAAAGTATATTGTGAACTGATACCATACAACAGAAGAACGTACTTGTAAATTCAGTTAATGTTTCCGGACATGCAACACACCAGTTGCGAAAAGGAATTTGTGAACTTAAGGGATGCAGTTTTTTCTTTCTGTTTGGTTGAAGATGCAAAAATGAAAATATTTTTGATGGCTTTGAATATAGCAGTAAGGATTGATAACAACACAAATCAATTACCTTTATAAACGCAATTTTAGAAGGATTGTGCTGCCAACCAAAACTAGGACTATGGCCTTTTATTTTTAGATGCTGTATAATTTTATAATGAAATTTTTTGTATTATTCGGTGTGTTTTGCTCTTTTTTCCATTTCTCTTTTTTCTTTCATCCTTTTTGGTGTTCTTTTCTCTTGCTCTTTTTTCTTTTTTTTCTTTTTTTCTTAACTGTTGAAGTAATTTTCTTGGCATGATTTTGTGACTATTAGATTATGTACTTGTGTGTATTAATCTGTTTCATTGTTTTTAATTGGTAAAATGTAAATAAAGAACTAAAAACACACAAAAATAAATCAGTTACCTCTCAACAGGAAAATAAGAGTTGTAACAACAAATAATGTTGGAAGGAGTACTATATAAACACATCTAGGATCTGCAGTGGCACCACAAGATAGAATTTATGCAGTTTCTTCTATGTAATATCCATTGGGGCACTGTTTACAATGTTTTACTAGTGGTGGAGGGCACAGAGTGAGAATGTGGTCCATGCATAGAGTTTGGATAATGGGAGTTGTGGAAAACCAGGTTCAGTGTTCTCCTGTATCTAAAAAATTACCCATAGCATACCATAGTCTTCCTATTTTGTGGATAACAGAATAACAGAATTGGAAGAGATCTTGATTTTCTAGTCTAACCTCCTGTTCAAGCAGGAGATCCTATACCAAGGGTCTTCAAACTTGGCAAGTTTAAGACTTGTAGACTTCAACTCCCAGAATTCCTGAGTTAACATGACTGGAGGAGGAATTCTGGGAGATGAAGCCCACAAGTCTTAAAGCTGTCAAGTTTAAAGACCCCTGTCTTATATCATTCCAGACAAATGGCTTTTCAGTCTCCTCTTAAAGCCTTCAGTGTTGGAGCACCCATAATTTCTGAAGGCAAGCTGTTCCACTGGTTGATTGTTGTTACTGTCAGGAAATTTCTCCTCAGTTCTAGGTTGCTTCTCTCTTTGTTCAGTTTCCATCCATTGCTTCTTGTCTTGCCTTTTGGTGCTTTGGAAAATAATTGATGGCCTCTTCTTTATGGCAGCCTCTCAGATATTGGAACACTGCTCTCATGTCACCCCTAGTTCTTTTTTTCACTGAACTGAACATACCAGATCCTGCCCCATTCTTCATATGTTTTAATCTTCAGCCCCCCACCCCCAATAATTTTTGTTGTTCTTCTCTGTACTCTTTTTTTCAGAGTTTCAGCGTCTTTTTTATATCGTGGTACAAAATTGGATGCAGTAATGCAAGTGTGGTCTTACCAAGGCACTATAAAGCAGTAGTATCACTTCTGGTGATATTGAGTCTATCCCTCTGATAGTAGTTTAATACTTGAATAGGATAATAGTTTGCAGATCATGAATTTGCCCTTTGTCATAGAGAATTAAGTGTTATCAAAACTGCTGAATATGTTGCCACAAAATCTGTTCAGAACTTGTGTATGTTACCTGGTCCTCAGCAGTGTTGAAGACTAGAAACTTAGTGTCTCTTTCTCTCTTTTTAATGAGGAATCTGAGGCCCTAAGAGTTCAGAGGGATTATTGTGCTGGAGACAAGATCTAGTTCATGTCACATTTGCAGATGAGCAATGCGTTCGTTCCAGAGGAAGTGATTTAATGAAACCTGAATATGTTGATCTCATTTTATTTCTGTCATGTACCAATGTTCTGTCATTTGATATTAGATGGAGCAAGATAGGAATATGTAAGCAGCTCTCTATTCTTACAATTATTTTTTATGACTTTAGACTTCCCTTTTTTACTATAATTTGCTCTGAGCTTGTTTTTCCTTTAGTGGAGTTGGCAGCATTAGTTACTATTCATATGCGCCCAACTTACTGTGCTCTGGTGTTGCCTTTTGTGTACCTAACGAAAGTAGGAGAACCTTGAGAACCTTTTATTTCTGTCTAAAAATTGGAAACATGTTTCCATGCAGATTTGTTTCCTTGTATGTATTTGATTACTTGCTTTTAGTGTTTCATTCTTCATCAAACAAATTTTGTATTTATTGGTTGTTTCTTATGAGTTTATTAGTTAGATCCCATCTTTCATTGAAGAGATCAGTGCAGGTTACCTTTTCCCCTACAATACATCAACCATCCTTTGAGGTACATGGAGTTGAGAAAAGAAACTGGTCCAAAGTCAGCAGTGAACTTCCATGGCCGAGGGTAGACTTCAACCTGTCACACTCTATTATAAACATCACACTAACTTTTCCTCCAGTGAGATCAATCAAGAATTTGGCATAACCTCAGCTACCCTGGCAATAGTAAAAATAATAATAATGCAGTGGTCATATTGTAATTCAAAATATCAGGAAACCACAAAGTTTTAGATTATAGTCCACAATAAAGCTACCCTTGGCTGCAGATCTTAATTGCTCATGGTTTTTGATATATTTCACAACTGATGCTTGTAGATTTTCTGAAGAAAAAGGAAACAAGTAACTTAGCCTAAGGTTTTGGCTGGTATCAGTAGGTTACAAGCACTTCACTATTGCAATTAAATTCCTTTTAATTTCCAGGAGGATTGAACAGATTTGACTTGCTTTTGATTGTGTTCATCAAGTATGCCTTCAACATTTTTTGGCTGGGCTGGAAGCTGTGCACGCAAATCAGTTGTGGGTGCCATCTAGTGATAAATCCTCAAATGTAATGCCAGAACACACTCCACTACACAAGCAGATATGCACATTCTGACATCTGAAATATATAGGAGTGCGCAACTAATTTTTTGTGTGCAAGTGTTAACTTTAAATTAGCAGTGTGATGATAGTGTTAAAATGGAACATAATGGTAGCACCAATTATGAGATACACCACCTCATATTAGAGTTAAAAATTAACTACATACCTACAACTGCTTTTTGCCTAAGGCTTAATCAGATCATAAAATTGAATTGATTGGTTTCACATAAAATATTGACATTCAATACATTCAACTGCTAAACCAAAATAGTTATCCTCCCGAGTCCCTCGGGAGTTGGGCGGCATATAAATATGCACAAAACAAACAAACAAACAAATAAATGAATCCTTGTGATACTTTTTTTTTAACCTACGCTCTGTTGTACTTAAAATGTTTGTCATGTTACCCATAGTGCCTGGATAACTGTTTTAAAGAAAAAATATTTATTAAAAAAATACTTGTATGCAGCTTTCCAGTGTTCAAAATTTGATAGCGTGTGTGAGTGGCGAGGAAGTCCTTCTCATTTCTGTTGGCTTCTGAGCCATTAAACAAAACTTAGGAAGCCCAAATCCGGAGCGCTAGAATATCAGAACTGGAGTGCAGGTAGTTTCTAGCTTTAGTTAGTTGTGCTTGTCTATTAGGATAAAAATAGCTGTCAATCCTACTCTGTTCTATCTCCCTTTTACTTGGGGAAGGTCTCAGTGCAGGATAACTGGTCCTTAAAAATTCATGGAAAATGGTTCTTATCGCGTCATAATTGTTATGACTCAGAAGTGCAGAATAGCCATTCTGCCCTGCCTATCTTTCTCACTTTCACTGCATGCAGAGTTCTTAACAGCAGCTGCAGAATCATAAGGAGGAAAGAGAGAGAGAAAGAAAGAAAAACACATACAAGCATGGCACAGTGTTTTATTTTATGCTAATTGCTGCATTTGACTTAGAAAATGAGGTCCCACTGGGTCCTGTGGTCAGCATATTATTGCTTGATTGATGGCTGTCGAACCGGCAGTTTGGGGCAGATTGCAGTGGGTGGAGGGAAAGAACAGATGCTCATTGACTTTTGGGGCTTAGTGTCACCTAAGACTCAAGACCACATCTGGGGGAGGGGGGAGCAGATGGAAAAGCTCTATTGACACCAGCCATTCTTTTCTGACTGGTTTTTCCCCAAAGGGAAATCCCTCAAATGATTATGTCACCTTTTTTTCCACTTCTAAATCAGGAATGTGGTAGCCTGGAAAAAATAAAGGCAAGCTATGCAAATACTCACCTACCTGACACAGGCACCGTTGTGTTCAGCAGTTGTTAAAAGCAGTCACTTTATGAAAAGCCATTAATACAGATCTCTAAGGGATTATCAGCTGCCAAAAAACCGTGACTTCATTAGCGTAGTGATTATGACTTAGGGTTTCAGAATTCCAGGTTTCAACAGCAACAATGGTCAAATCATTAATAAAATAAAATGCAGTAGGTAGTTATCAATGTGTCCACAATTTATTTGTTCTCTGTACATCTTCTTTATTTGTTTTGCAAATTTCCAAAAAGAGAAAACGTGGGGATTGATTTTGCAAATCCGAATGATTTAAAACAATTAGATTGTATAGCCTGATTCAGTGGGTTGCTGCTTTGTTTGGGGAACAGAAGAACTTATGCTCCCTTCTTAATCTAACAACTGATCACAATGTATGTTGGCATTTCTTCGGATTGTTTTGCAACTATAATGGTGGCCTGGTGAGTCGAGCTTACCTATGCCTTCCTTCATTTGATAGATCTACCATTCAGTGGACACCTTTAGCTGGAAGTCAAAGATATTTAGAAGAGCCTGCCCTCCCTTTCCCCCCACCCCTCGCCCCACAACCTATATGGATGGACCTCTTCTCCTTGATTCAAAAAGAAGAAAGTTGGAAAACAGTGGTAGCGATTAGTAGTCCAAGAGCTGATTAGTTGCCCCAGGCTGGAACTAGTTTTGCGGGACTCTCACAAAATTAGGTAGAGTCGTATTAATGGAATAAAGAGAATGCAAGAAGAGGCAACTGTTTGGGAGCTGTCGTCTTCCATGTTTCCTGATTATATTTGTCCACTGGCCCCAATTTTCCATTGATTCAAAACAATGACTGGAGAGACTTTAGAGAAGAAGAATTAAGCTGAAAGCTACAGAACTAGATGATGATAACAAATGCTAACGTTCCTTGTCTGGATACTGTGTTTCCCCGAAAATACAACCTACTCATAAATTAAGTCCTAGCTTGATTTTTACTCGTGCACCCAATATAAACTCTAACCCCAAAATAAGCCCTAATTAAGACCCCACCCACTCCAGAGTGCACAGGTAAAAATTAAGCTAGGGTGGGGATGTGGGGGTGGAGCTGCCCTACTACTTACCTTCGGATAGTTGCAGCCAGTCCTTGCACACTTTGGCCCTTTTCTTCTGCAGCCAGCAGGGCTTTCCTGAAAGCCTCTTTAGCTGATAACAGAGCTCCAGATCAATCTGGAGCTCTGTTATCGGCTACAAAGGCCTTCAGGAAAGCCCTGTTGACTGCAGAAGAAATGGGCTGAGGTGTGCAAGGCCTAGCTGCAACTATCCGAAGCTGAAGAAGTTCCTGAAGGCCTCTGACATGAAAAGGAGGCAGGGGGGTGGAGCATGTAAGTGATGATATCCGCCCCAAAAATAAGACCTTGTGCCTTTTTTTGTGGCAAAAAATGTAAGACAGAGTCTTATTTTCGGGGAAACACAGTAGAACATCTCTGTATATTCTAGCATAAAGCTTCATGTACAATATTTTAGGTTCATGCTACTGGGTTCCTCTACTTTGAGTGCATTTTTGTGTTATTGCTCTCTGCAATAAATAGTTGCATAATCTATTCACCAGCTACTATTTGATTTACTACAGCAGTACAGGAAGCATTCATTTCTATATTATTCAATGAACAGCAATGTTCTCCCAATATATTCTCTTGATACCCTTGTTTTCCCAGATACACACATGCCTGTTGCCTCTGTCCTTTCTCATACTTGTATTTCCTTTCCTGTAGTAGAACAAGTGAAATTGGTTGGTGTGAGAGCTCTGTTAGTCAATATCTTAGCAGTGTATTTTCAGGAAATGCTCAGGACTGCAAAGTAGCAGAGGTTAAAGAGTTATAGCCTAGTTACGTCTTGAACTTGCAAGGTAGAGCCTGGATCATAAAGGAAGACTCTTACCTACAATAAACTTTCCCAACATTGTACCATCCAGTTCTAAGAAGCCATTTCCAGTTAGTTTAGAGAGGTGAATGTTCATTGCTATTCTTGGAGATATGAATCATTAGTGTGCATAGTCATCATATGAGTCAGCATTTCCCCCCCCCCCCCGAACCAATAAAGCTAACTTTTGTAAGCTATAACAAACTAATCTATTGTGACTTATATCTCTGCAGCAAGGAAACTTTGGCAGTTTGTTATAAGGGAATGATCTGCTTGGATTTTATTAGGAATCCTACCCGTCAGTACACTAATTCTGTTTGATAAGGATGAATCAGAGAATAAGATCCTTCCGGTGAGAGTTAAAAACATACTTTTTCTGGATGGCCAGCCTGGGCTGAGGGAGGGTGGGTGGTGGTTGTATTTTAACGGGGTGTTTGTTTTAATCGAACTACTGATTTAATTTAATTTAAATTTTTGTATTATGTGTATTTTATTGTTCACCGCCCTGAGTCCTTTGGGAGAAGGGCGGTATAAAAGTTCGAATAAATAAATAAATAAATAAATAAATAAATAAATAAATAAATAAATAAATAAATAAGATGTTGATAAACTCGATAGCTGAGCAATTACATTATTTAGGATTTTTCTGAACTTATGTTTTTATTTTGGTTAGATCAGAAATATTCTCATTGTTTAGCCCTATTGTCTGACACAACTTAGTTTCTCTGTTATCGTGCAGCCATTCTGCGAAGTTTTCTGCCATTGAGTATGTCCATCCCTGGGAATACTTTGACATTTTAGTGTGTTACATTGAAAGCAAGCATGCTTCCTCTGATTTTTAGGGGTGGGGAGCCAGTGTTTGTTTTCATTAATTGTAGCTTATTGTATGACTGACTTTGCCTGGAGTCTGAATATAAAATGGGTTGGGCTGGTTCCTCCTTAGATGGGTAACGAACAGGAATAGTGGGATTGTAGCCTCATCTTAGATGTCAAGAGATATTCTGAAAGAAAGTAATGACAAGTTGTGTCTGTTTTCTATAATGTTGCCAAGAGAACTGTATCAGTATCTGCATTGCACAGGTAGTCCTCAATTTATGAATATAATGGACCCTGGAATTTCCATTGAAAGTCATGATATTCATAAATCAGGGTACCACTGTGATCAGATCTGATTTTATGACTTTTTCTGTGGAGGTTGTTAAAGTAATGCTGTGATTGTTAAGTGAACATTGTGGCTGTTGAAGGCAACAGCCGCAGTTATTAAATGAATCCATGTATTTCTGTGGGTTCAGAAACTGATTGAAAAAGGCATGTGACTGTGTGTGTGTGTGTGTGTGTGTGTGTGTGTGTGTGTGTATTGTGGTATGGTATGTGTGTATGTGTGTTTGTATGTGCAGGTATTGGAATTCCAGAAACAGGTCGTTAGTAGCTTTTGGACAGAGCTTGTCTTTACTTCAAATGGTTGCTAAGCAACCAGTTGTTGAATGAGGACTGCCTGCAATTAGCAGGAATCAAGTTTCAAGGGTGTCTTTATGTTCGTATATTATTATGTATTTAAAGGGACAACAATTCCAGTTCTGAAGGGTGCATTTTTGTTGTTTTGTTAATGAGATAGATGCAGGACATATCTCTGCTGAGTCATAAAGGACCCTTACCTTCCTGTAACTGTTGCCCTACATGCACTCTCTCACAAATGCAATTTATTGATGATAATAATACCATTATTATTGGTATTATTACGAATAATAATTTATTATTAAATTATGCCTTTCGAACAATCATTTTTTTTAATAAAAGGTTTTACAACAAGCAAACTACTAAAGTGAAAGAAGAAAAGAAAGAAAAAAGCAATGTGCAAAGAGAAAGAAATAGAAAGAAGTTTCTATTTTCCTTTGCAGCAAATATAAGTGCAATTACAGAATTATCCCTGACTCTATGATTACAAAAAGCTCAATTGTTTTTGATTATCCACTTTTCCCCCTAATCATGAAAGCCAAGAACAAAAGCACAGCTCTTAAATGAATTGCTCTGTTCCGTGCCACGTCCATTCTGCTCTTCCTGCATATGCATGTACAGTGTCACATAACTCAAGACTTGATGACGATTACCATCCACAGGATTGTTAGTCTGAGCCACGGCATCAGAAGAATACATGACACCTCCACACCTGACTCCGTCCAGAAGACAAATTGTTTCTGCAGAATCCATCGTACTGTTTGTACAACCCAGCAGAACAGAGCCCTTAGCATCCAGAATGGGACATCTCGCCACCACCAATTCGCCACAGCCAACTCATCATGCCAGCTCACACTAGGGCAATTTGTCATGGCCAGCTCATCACAAGACAACTTGCTGAGGAAGAATTCAATGTGATTATATTCAATTAAAATTATTTTAATTTTTGTAATTCGCATTTCATTTTGTCCTTCCTTTGAAGTCCTTTCTTTAATTAACCTATTCTACTATTTCCACTATTCGTGCAACTCTTCCCTTGCAGAGAATTGTCCTGTGGCGAGTTAGCCACAGCACGTTGTCCTGTGGGAAGTAGACCATGGCAAATCATCCCATGGTAAGTTGGCTGTGGCGAGTTGTAATAGACCCCTTAGCATGGTGGTTTCCAGAGGCTCATGAGCTTTTTTTTTTTTAAGCCACTTCCCAGGCTTTCCCTGGTGATTATCAGGTAAAATGCTTGGTTTCCATTTCATAACTACCATTTAATGTCTTGTTGGCATCATTTGCTCTAAAAGACAGAATGGATACCAGCTGTGGGGCCCTGAAGTTGCTCTTGGCAATGAGGAATCGGTAGTCCAGAAGAACCTTCTCTGTGGCTAGGATTCCAAAGGCAGTTTAAGAGAAGCAAAATGTAGGCCCAAACACTGCAAACTATTGGGCCATGTTTTGAAATGTGAAGCCCCCTTTCTGCTTTGTCTTTCCTTGCCTTTTCAGATTTGGGGCTAAGTGATAAAATTTGGCATTCTTTCAGATCATCCATCATAGAAATGGCCATCAAGAAACTGCTTCATTTAGTAGATTTACTGGCATATTGGAGACATTAATTCTCTGGAGCTAAAGGTGCTAAATCACTGCAAATCCATGGACTTCATCATCTGCTCAGTGTAGAACTTCTCAAACTATGAAGCAGGATAAATGGCTGCTACATTAACGTTGTGTCATTAATCAGTCCTAAAAAACTGGAGTTTCCCCAAAGGACTAGGAACGAGAGCTCAGGTGCTTTCACTCTATAAATCTGACGTGCCCAGCAGCTGTGGACCTGAACCCTTCCATCCCTGTAGTATGCAAAATTATGAGACCATGGCATGATAAATGGTCCAGTTTCAAAGCCATTAGTTTTGTTGGGACTGCCTACATATAAACATTAGATATAGAAACTTGCTGCACTAGAGTTATACCTTATTATCACAGGCATAATAGCCTTTTGGGGAAAATCTTGGGGGTTATGTTTCTAAATAAGTTCCTAGTTCTCAGGTTTATTAAAAAAAAAAAAGTGTGGAGAAGTACAGTATGTGTCGACTAAAATCATGTTTGCATCCGTGAAACATCAAGATGCCTTTTGTCAGGCTTTGTTCCCCTATGCTACATTTGCTAAATACTTTTATAAATATTTTAGCTCTATTCTTCAAGCATTTCACATAGTACATAGTGTGTCTGTGTATTGATGCACATTATTTATTTTGAAGTAATAAAACCTTACCCCTATTCATGGGTCTAGATAAATTACAAGTCACCATGTGCAAGAGTAATTAATACCCAGCCTAGAAAGGTATCAAAGAGCTAGTTTGAAATAGTGGCTTTAATTCCTCACCTACCCACCCACAATTGTAACAGTTGTGTCTAGCCTCAGTTCTGTGGCATAGACCCAGCTACAAAAGGAACAGAAATACATATCTGTGTTAACCACAAACATACAATGGAGCAAATGATACCCCAATTAAGATTTAAGATTGCAGGACCAATTATATTGTGTAGACAAGCCATTAAATAATCTGGTCCAAAGACACACAATTTTTTTTATAAAATCCCAGTAACTTGATTTGAACCTGAGAAACAATCTTGCAATTTCATTGTAGGAATGATATAGCATTTTCTGGAAGAATCACTTGTCACCTGTCTTGCAGCATTCTGGGCAAACTACACATTCCAGGACTGCTCTACAAAACGCATTACTTTAAACCAGTCCTGACATTACCAGCCCAGGATCATGGATGGCAGGACTCTCACTTCTCTAGAAAAGGGAGCAACTAATTTTTCAGACATTCTGATCACAGCTTCTCCAGTCTCCAGTTAAATAGCATGTGGTTGGCCACGTTGACCCTCAAGCTGTAAATCTGTTGGCAAGGAATGTTGCAGCCTCAACCCAGATAAGGAGTATCTTCCAAACCACAGGATTAAGGAAAGCTATGCTTTCTCCAGATTCAGATTCAAATTCAGTAAAAACTGGGCAGGATCTTCTGATAACATTTGCACTTATACACACAGAACTGGTTTGGATCGGATTCAGTGGTCAGTCAGGAGCCAATGGAAGTCCACGAGTAACACAGAAGTTACTCTTGATGGTGTTTCTCAGGAATTAATATTGAGAGACATGCTGGTTTCAATCTGGAATTAATACAGAATCATCATAATTTTGCAGTGACTGATATACTTAGGTTCCATAAATTTGTCTATTTTTTTCTGGTGGTGAACCTTTCTATTTCACATGGTGGAAATTTCCCCAGTTGATGGATTTTTCTTAGCCTGAGTAATTCATACAATAAGGATTTAGAGTGAGACAGTTTACAAATTAAAGCAAACACAGCTAAAATACATAAATGGAGTTGATATCAGCATGGTTGATATCACGCAGGAGGAGCTGTTTTGTACACATTATTTCCGTATCTGACTTTCTTGTTACTGTTCCATGTGTATCAGATGATCTCAGCCCTTCCAGATAAATTGGACCGGACCAGATGAGCTAATTCTACTTTATTATAAAGCTCATCTGAAAGCAAAGTTTTCCTGCCGTTTCTTTTACAGTGTGAGAAACTGGGAAGTGTTCCTTCTGAGCTTCTTGCTTCATCCAATTTCATTCCAATGTCCAGCTGTGGGCTGCGCTGTCCCTTATTTGATCATTTTCTAGGCAGTGTTGCTTGGCCTGTTTCCCAAGGTCTTTCCCACATATTGTTACGTTTAGTTTCAGTCAATTTAAATGGCTGTATACCTCACAAATGTGACTCTAGGCAGCTAACCAAATTTAAAAACCATACTCCCAATGATATAAGAAATAAACTAGCATACTGTGGCATCTGAGAAAACCAACAACTAATCACTGGGTTCCTCTAACTATCTCACTTGAATGCCTGGATGGAAAAACAGGTCTTAAGAGCTTTCTGAAAAGCCAAGACAGTCAGGAGGAACTTAAGTGTGAGTGCTGTGATATTCCAGAGGGTAGGCATTGTGAGAGAAGACACATATTTTCTGGTCCCAGAAGATGGCATTTTTTAATCAGTGAGCCTGGAGCATGTCCCTCCTGCCAGGTCTGAAGGGATAAAAGTGATCCCTCCTGTAACTCAGCCCCATGTCATGAAGGGCATCGTAACAACCAGAATCTTGAATTGCACCTGGAATATTTTCAAGGAGATGCAAAAAAATAAATAAATAAAAAAAAAATTTAACAGCAATTGTTTCTGCTTTCGTATAAAAGAAAAGCAAAATTGAACAATAGTCTGTGAATACATCATGTGTCTGTAATAATTTGGTTGACTCAGCCTTCCATCCTTTCGAGGTAGGTAAAATGAGGACCCAAATTGTGGGGGCAATAAGCTGACTGTGT
>JANHFR010004222.1:317351-329104 GCA_032468015.1 Mimophis mahfalensis
CACGGCATAGCTCATAACTTCATTGCGCCACGCAAGCCCCTTTGCCGCGACAAGGCAGCGATCCATAAAGGGGATATATTGATTAGGACTGTTCTATTTGTAACCCAAGAACTCATTCTGAAGTCCATTCTGCAAGCATTAATTCTTGTCTTCTTGTTTCTGCTATGAAATGGTTACATGACAAACTCTTAGCTTTTTGTTTTTCTTGTGTTATATCAGGCTTAGATAAAGAACTTAGCTACAGTTTTTTTTAGTAAATGCTTATTTAATTTAAATAGGTTTCAGCTTTGCTTTGCTGTTTGCAATTAAAAAGCAAGGATAGATTAAAAATTGAACCTACAATTTCTGTTGCTAAGAGAGACAGTTGTTAAGTGAGTTTTGCTTTGCCTATTTTACGACCCTTCTTGCCACAGTTGTTAAGTGAATCACTGCAGTTGTTAAAGTTAGTAACACAGTTGTTAAGTGAATCTGGCATCCCCATTGACTTTGCTTGTCAGAAGGTCACAAAAGGGAATCACATGAACCTGGAACACTGCAACCGTCATAAATACGAGTCAGTTGCCAAGACTCTGAATTTGGTTAACATGATCATGGGAAATGCTGCAACAGCCATAAGTGTGAAAAATGGTCATCAGTCACTTTATTCAGTGCTGTTGTAACTAAACAGTTGTTAAATGAACTGTTGTAAATTGACAACTATCTGTAATGGGGAATAATCATGCAATTTATATAACATAAGATCCTAGATTTTTTTTTTCCAAAGGAGCATGTCAACATTAGTTGGCATTTAATGAGTACAACTCAATTTGTCAGAAATTTCTACATATTTTTAAAAGATCAAATTTAGCTGAGTGTCATTCTTTTTTAATCAGAAGACGGTCCCCTATTTGTTCTATATCTATCCTAATGGTAAGTCAAAGATGTTTTTTCCAAAATGTACGCTATTTCCAACCATGGAGTTGTCAGAAACTGAGACACCTGTGCTTATGATGTGGAAACAGAGATTGCATATAAGATACTTATTAATGCTTCTTCAGAATCCATAAAGAAATGATTGTCCCAATGAGCTGTTTTCAATATTAGACATCTTTGTTCAAAACGTTAAACAGCTAACATGACTTTGATGTGCAGACTGGGATTTCTGGTTCATTGCAACCTGGCAATATTTTGTTAGATTTGAAACTGAAAAGTGGTTTTATTATTTTGGTTGGAAGACCTTGTTAAATGTGTGCATTTTAAGATGCTGTTGCTAATGTCAGTGCGATGTATCAGTAATAATAGATAGCAGTTCGCTTTTATTTTTTTAAAAAAAGAAATGCCACACTATAATTTATAACTAAAAGGCGAAAGTATGTTGCATCATAATGAACCTTTCTGGAGTCACAGCATTAAGATATAGCAATTTTGGTGAAGAGGAGATACATTTGACAATATTTTTGTGGGGTCCGTTGTAATTGAGACTTACAGTTAACAACCTGTAGTTCCATATGTAGTTCTTTCATTGTGACATCTTCCTGTACAGTATATATATTCTCCTGTGTTATAGGATAGGTCTATGATAAAATCTAGTGGAACTTTAATGTAGTTTTCAATAAATTTCACGTGACTATATTGGAAGTTATGTTGATTTATAAATAAGATGACAAAAATTGCTAATCCACAGAAAAGATTTCATGGTCTACTGGGGCACAGAAACAGAAAGATGTCTTTCTCAGAAACATCTTCCATGGATCTGTTGAAGAGGACTGTGATCTACCAAAGCTTAAACAATATACAGTAATGATTGGATTGTTGATCATTGGATTGCATACTTCATTGTTTTTGCTGCAAAAGGATTAACAAAGCGAGCCCTCTGCATTATTTCTTTGCTAGTTACCGTAGCTTGCTGACTTCATTCCTAAATGGAGAACAAGGAAGTGATGGAGCATTTTATTGCATATTTCACTGGCCTGCTGATTCCATGTACACGTTTCTGGCACTTCCCAGTGGCTACTAGGCCAGGTCTTAAATACAAGGCCATAAAGCAAAACAAAAGAAAATCATTACAGTGGGAGAGGTTTCCCATATTCAGATTACTGTATAAAACGAATCATTTGGCTGCTCACATTTTTCAACAGTGATTTTTTTGAACATGTCAAGTCAGTAGACTGCTGATTAAATTAAATGTAGTATTGATAAGACTGTTGTCTGTGATCAGTGGAGACACAATCCTTGATTCTGGTTGCAGTTTTGCAGTCTTTCAAACATTAGTCATAACTAAACCATTTATTTTATCAAGTCTTTGTTAGCTCATCCTTGATTGCATTCAGAGCAGGCAAGTTTTCCTTTGTTAATTTTTGACTAAAACATTTAAAAGCAATCCCTTTTGAAAAATATAAATCTCGAATGCAACTTTTTTGGGTTATTTTTCCATGTGGGAGTTTTGTATGGATATTTCTATTTATCACTTATCTTGGGCATTTTACCTCTAGATAAAAAAAGAGGAATTACTGTTGGTAAAAATTTTCATAAAAAATTGAATTAGAATAATGTTTTCATTAAAAATACACAGTAGTACCAAAGTAGAACCGTAAAGCAAAGCCACAGCAGAGTAACTGAAAAATTATCAAAACAGAGCCTACTTTTCAGGTCTGACAAACAATATTTCATCACCCATGGCTTATCTACTTTTTGTTTTCCTCCGGCTAGCTATTTTTATGACTTAGTTTCTCAGAAGGGAAACTGACAGAGACACTAAACTCTATATTCAGCAATAGAGAAATCTACATTTAAAACAAAACTCATTTTTTCAAATTGTAATTTTATAAATCTCTACATGGTTCTCATAGGTGAAAGACTGATGATGAACGAATGGGCAGTTCATGTTTATGGTGGGGGGTTTTTTAGTCTTGCTGCTTTAATATAGCCATTATGAAAATGATGTCACCATCCGTTTTGGCCTCAACTTTTTTTTTTTGGTCTTACTTAGCATAAGTGTTGTTGTTTTCCCTTCAAGTCACTGTGACTCTTAGTGAATGCCTAGGCTCATCCCTGCAGATTTTAGAAATGGTTTGCCATTGCATGTTTCCAGGAGCTGAGTAGATGTGACTGGCCCAAGGTTACACAGCTGTCTTTGTGCTCACAATCTCCCAGTTTCTAACCTGATGCTATAAGCCACTACACCAAATTGGTCCCTCTATTCCTTGACCCCCTGAAACAATAGAAAATGGAAAGAATCAATAGCAATCATTTTGCTAAGCAGGAATATGCTAATAATGAACTATCTATAGTAGATCATGCAACCCAAGCTGATATTGATACACAGACACATACGTACATACATACATACATACATACATACATACATACACACACACACACTATGTTTCTCCAACAATAAGACCAAGTCTTATTTTCTTTTAGACTTGAAAATAAGTACTTGGTCTTATTTTCAACAAAGGTCTTACTTTTTTTGAGGCGTAGCAGGCCAGACTCGGTGAGCTGGACATGTCGTGGACGACACAAGGCTTGCTGTGGCATTGTATCCCCCAGGCTTATTTTTGAGGTAGGGGTTGTGTTTTCTGAGAAACAGGGTATTTATTATCCTGCACCAGGCAATCAGTCGGGTTATATGTGTGTGTGTATACATATGTGTATATGTTATTTATATATATATAAATAAAACCCGACCCAACTGACTACCTGGTGGAAGATAATAGCATGAGTGCTAACTGACATCCAAATGAGATTCAGAGAGACACATCAGCTCACCACCCCTTTGCATAATGCTCGAATAGAGACTATGTTCTTTTTGCTGAAGTTGGGAAATTATTAGGGACAAGGAAAAGGCTGTTCTTGTTCATTTGTTCTTGCTTAGTTTATTGACTGTCTGGTTTAGCTAGCAAAGTACCTTTACCCTTTCTCTTTCCAGTTCAGATGAACACATTATATCAGGGCCAGTTAATCAGTAAACTTTTCCTGCAAATCCCACATAAGCCACATAAAATACTGCCAGAGATCAAATGAGGACATAGACTAAAGGCTTTGTACCTACCTCGCAACTTTCCTTATAATGCAGCAGCTAAAAGCTGTTCAGTGCTTTTGAAAGAAGGGAAGAAGAACATACAGAGAAAATAGGTAGAAAGGTTTATATGCACACACCTTTTTCATTTCCTTGGCTTGACTTTAAATATTAAGTATGATCATTTTGCTCTTTAAACATAGCAGGTTAAATATTTAGCACTTCTGTCCTTTAGATTATGTTATAGGTTTTGGTGGTACAGTCCTCAGTTGAAAGAAAAATCTTAGTCATTTTTGTCTTTAACTGAAAGTGATGTTAGTAGCCGTCTCTTAAATTATAAAGTGATTTTTTTTTAAAAAAAAAGTCTCATTAGAAAGGTATGTCTGAAACTTCATTATTCCTGAACTAGGCTAGATGAATGGATATAATATAAGAGTGTAAATGTAGAGGATGCTATGGAGCAGTATCTCCCAACCTTGGCAACTTTCAGATGCGTGAACTTCAACTCCCAAAATTCCCTGGCTAAGGAATTCTGGGAGTTGAAGTCCATGCGTCTTAAATTTGTCAAGGTTAGGAAATCCTGCTCTAGAGTGTTTTTAACCATGGCCACTATTAGATCTCTATACTGAAGGATATGGATTTGCCATTCTCTTTGTCCATGAATATATTTAGAATTCTACCAAAAATTTTGCTTAGTTTTGGAAGCTTTAATTAATAACTTCTGAAGTTTTGTTGACAGATCTGTAAGAATGAGAACTGAGACAAGCTCTTAATAGTTCTACCTCATTCAGAATGACAGCCATTGATATTTTGTTCATTTTAATGCGACAATTTTACAATACACTTCCATTCTCTTTGGGTAGCCTTGATAATAATAGGATTGATAACTGGCCATACATTATGGTGGACATATGAAATATGAATAGGTGGTCCTCGACTTACGACCACAATTGAGCACAAAGTTTCCATTGCTAAGAAAGTTGTTATGTGAATTTTCCCCAATTTTATGACCTTTCTTGGCACAGCTGTTAAGCGGATCACTGCAATTGTTAAGTTAGTAATATGGTTGTTAAGTGTATCTGGCTTCCCCATTGACTTTGTCCCATCCCCTTTGCAAAAGGGGATCACGTGACCCCCTTTGAAAAAGGGGATCACGTGACCCAGGACACCACAGATGTCATAAACGCATGTCAGTTGCCAAGCATCCGAGTTTTAATCACGTGACCACAGGGATGCTACACTGTAAAACTGTAAAACGGCCATAAGGCAGTTTTTTCAGTGCCATTGTGACTTTGAATGGCCACCAAATGAATGTTTGTAAGTTGAGGACTTTCTGTACCGATGTCCTTTACACTGATCTCAAACCAGGGTTATCCAAATATATGTGTATCATTATATATTTGTTTGTTTGTTTCCAGAGTGCAGCTGCAGCGCCAAGTCCAGTACTTGGAAACATTCCTCCAAATGACGGAATGCCAGGAGGACCCATTCCTCCTGGTTTCTTTCAGGTAAGGGTTAATTCTCCTGAATTTTATGTGATTCATCAGTACCTTTCTGTGGTGGTTTTGTTTGTTTTCTTCATCATCAGTTCACATCAGCTGTGTTTATGTGATAGAGCCTGCTTGTCTGGAAAGCAATATTAGTTTTTGTTTTTATTTTAGTTCCACGCATTACAAAGCTACTTTGGAATGAATGAGATGCATGTTGATCATGACAGGACTGTGTGTAATCCAGGATATGGATTCTTATTTTTCCCTTCTGGTTAACCACTTGGTTGCTTTCCAACTGCTGCCGCTGAATTCTTTGGCCAAAACCTTCTTAAACTTTAGCCACAGGCAGAAGTTCATCCAGACTGGGCCATAACTGTGGAGTTTTGGCAACGGGAGAAAAATAAAATATTCTATAGCTGCTTTGGGTGGGGGGGTTGAATTTATTCTTCTCTCCATCTTTTTTCCTCATAATAAAGTTTGCTTTTAGCCCCTTGGAATTCTTGTTATTAGATCCACGGGCAAAACCTCAGGTGACAGAGACCCAAGATGCAAACGAAGTAAAAACAAGGATGGCCAAAATTGTTTTAAAGCAAATGCTGTTCTTAACTTTTTTTAAAATATATATATAAAAACATTTTCCCATCTTGGGTGCAGCAAACTTTGTCATTCAAAGGATCAGGTCGGCTGGGTTGGAGAGTTGCCATCAATTTGCATGTTATAACTAGTTGCCTATTATTTGCATAGGCACACTCAGAGGGTTTTCAGCAGTTAATATATGAAAATCTGCCTTTGGAACTGCTAGATGCTGATGTTCTTGAACTTCAGTTCTTGAAGGAGAAGAATATTGCAGTGGATTTTGAAATATGATGATGATGATGACAATGATGATGATGATGATGATGATGATGATGATACAGTGGGTTTTGAAATCATGGGACTTGAAAAGTAATTTATGGACGTTTTTCACACTTACGATAGTTGCAGCATGCCTGTGATTACCTGATCAAAATCTGAACACCTGGCAACTGGCATTATTTGCTTCACTTAACAAATGTGGCAAGAAAAGTCATAAAATAGGGCAAAACTCTCTTAACAAGTGTCTTGTTTAGCAACAACAATTTTGGGCTCAGTTAGGGTTCATTAATCAAGATCTATCTGCATTATGCATACAACTTAGAGATGGGAAGGACTGTTTGAACAGGGATATAGTACCATCTCTGTCATCATTAAACACAGAATCTCTAATTTGAAATCATAACTGTTGGAATGGTTGTCATTTTAATAAGAGGTAATAGAAAGGTAACCATTTTTATATTGGAAGAATTGCTAAGGCAGGTCTCCTTCACATAAATGATTAATGTTGGTGGAAGCTGAAACTTTAATTTTACTTTTTTGGGGGGGGGGAGTTCTGGATTTATGTAGGACAAAGTCTCAAATAATAGCTTGATCAATGTTACAAGGCCTTCGTTAGTATTGTAAAATTCAGTGGCAATCTTAGGATGGAGCTGTAGATATGTCTTTTGCCTTTGTTGCTTTAGGGAAATAAGTATTTTAGGAAAGTTTTACATGTGATGAAATGAAATCTATTGATTTTTAGGATACCAAATAAAGGCCAGAGTGACTCTTTAAAATTGGTGGAAATAAACAAAAGCTTTTCCTCTTTTCCTAATGAGTATTTCAGTAGTGGCTGATGTTTGTGAGCCAGTTGGATGGCTAACATGTGCTGTTCTTGATACTGCTGAACTCTTCACACCCATTCATCATAGTATAGTCAATAATGAAGGATGAGGGGTATTGCAGTCCAGCAGCATCCCAGATGTTATCGCTTTCAGGTAATCCACTTAATAGCTTGTGTACTACAATTTAAACAGCAACTGAACTGGGGTAATTTCTATCTTTTTAAATTTCAGTTTAGTCTAGTAACAGTGCTTTTGTTAAAGATCTAGTGAGCACCTCATAGCACGTATCACATCTGTCCACCTGATCTTACGGAAGGGAATTCCATAGGGTTTGCCTTGTATAGCAACTATCTTCCTTTTTTTCTGTTCTGAATCTCCCCTATTCAGTTTCATTGCATAAACGTGAATTCTTGAATTAAATCTTTCTGGCCCCTCTATGTTCTTAGACTTTGCAAACTACATATCTTAAGTTATACGGGAAGGATAAAAACCAAAGTGCAAATGTTTTATAAAAATGAACACCTTCCCATTTCACTTCCATCAGTTCCATTTTGAAGTTTGTATATCAGCAAGCATCCATGGCTAAAATCCCTGGACCTTTAACACTACACTACAATTCAATCACAGCCTGTAATTTATTGAACTCTGTGATACATTTCAGCCACAGTATATGCGGTACATATATAAATAGTATGCCGTATGATAGAACGGGAAATTTAAGGAGAGCACGTGCAGTTATGTGCAATGAAAGTATACTTTCAGCTTGCATAATGTAGGTCTACTGATCTCTGGATCGTCTGCTCTATAGGGTTTGTCCTTCTCCTTGACAGCATGTGCTATTTACCTTCAAAAAATGAGGTCAGTCAGGAAGATGAGCTCCTCTGTGCCTAGATGTGCACAGAGGTAGGAACGTAGCTCTTATGGAAATCCTGGTAAGAGACTTTTTCCACCATTCATTTTCTTGGGGATTTCTATCCAACCACTGGATGAGAAAAAGAACTGAACAGAAGGGAAACATTAGGGAATGGGGTTTGTAAACAGAGCAGAGACCCAAATGTGCCCAGTTCTATAAATGCTGACTATGACTTTTGAACTATGATCATGACAGCAAGATGGAACAAAGCACAAGTTGATATTTCTGTTGTTTTTTTTTAATATGCCATTTTGATGTAATCTTGGCACACTTGGTCACCTGTCCTATTATAGCATGCTCACAGCCGTGCAGGAAAAAAAATATCCTCAGACTTCAACGCGATATGTTTCTCCTGACTTAAGAAAGAATACTGTTTGAAATTGTTCCATTATGATAAAGGCAAGGAAAAGCTCAGCTCACAGGGTCTTTGCCACGGGCAAGTAGGTCTGTAGATTGATGACAAAAATACAGATGTAAATGGCCTGTTGCTGTCTTAAGCAGTTTCCAAGCAAAAAAAAACACCAAAAAAACCCAACCCACAAGAATGTGAAAACCCTTTTCTTAAAAAAAAAATATTGAGAACTGCTACATTGGTGTCCATGCCTGTCAGTCAAACCCAGATGCTGATTTGCCTGGTGTTCCAAAATCAGCAGTACAGGAGTGATGCTTGTTGTAGTATTTTGAAGCCTCAAGGCAAGGCGCCAGCATCCTTAGCAATCCCTCCTCTTTACCCAGACTTAGACACCCTTTTGCAGGCTGAACTTTTTCCTTCCTGCCAGACAGAGGAGGAGAGGGCAGTAAAGGAGTAAGCTGGCCTCTTCAGTTATCCACCTGCCCTTGCCTGCCTTTCACATTTTTCCAGAAAGGCAGGACTTGCTACCAGATGGCTGGCTTTTCCTTCTCCAGTGGAGGTCACTTTGGGAGCTCCATCAAGCAGCTCTGCCAGGCCCTGACAAAACCCTCAACACCAGCCACAGACACCAGGCCCTTTCCTTGCAACTGCACTGCCTAAATCTCTCCAGTTTCTCTATAGGCTTAACTTTAGAAAAAGACCTGGCTCTGTATGCAGCCCGTGGTGTGCTTGTGGCCCAGCGTTTCTTGTTTGTGCATTTTCCCACTGAATTTTGAACTTGTGTGTAGCTTTTTTTTTTTAAATCTTTCTGATGAAATGGAAAGTTGAACATAAATCAATGTCTGTTGCTGTGTTAGCTATGCATCAGCAGTTAGGGAGATGCACCATAACAAAGCAGGATCAAGTTTGTGTTCCTGCACTGCCCCCTAATGCACTGAAATTTTAGGAGTGAACAGACAATAGTGTTCCTAAACGCTTTTGCATGGGGGGTGGGTTTGCATTTATTTACTGAATTTGTTTATTGTTTTATAGTCTTGTTGGTAAAGGAAGCAGAATTAAAATGATCAAAGGGAAAAGAAAACCAAGGGCTTTTTACTAATTACAGAAGATTGATAAGCATAGGTCAGTTCTGTAGGAGAGATTACATTTTTCAGGTGCATTCAAAGTGTATAGTTGTGTTTCATCATGAGAATCTGCCTTAAATTGGGTTTTCTACCCTACACCAACATTCACACCCAGAAATAAACAAATATATGCCACACCTGTTGGAATCCACAAAAGTTCTTATAGGTTATGCTTCTTAAATGGGAAGTTAATTTTGAAATTTGAATTCATTCTTTGAGGTTGTATGTTGCCCATGATATTTCTAAAGCTTTGCTTAAGCACTCACGCTCTGTGCAGGCCATTTAAAAGTAAGGACTGGTTGATACTATTTGGAAGATTTGCTGTGCACTGAATACTTGGGTTTGGAAATTGCAACATTTTAGGAGTCTTCCTCCTCCCACCCCACAAATGTTTTTTGGGAGCCTTTTCCTTTTTTGGCAGAGCTGACTTTTAATGAAAATGGAACCAATCCTTGCTATTTAACAAGCACTTGGTGGTTTTCAGCAGCACCTTTAAGAAGGAAAAGCAATGTGGGAACAGAGAATAAGGAAAGAAAGAGTGGATTAAAGCATGAATATGATAGAAAACAATGTACTTTTCTGGCTGCCTATTGGCCGTTGCCTACTTTTTATGCTTTTTTTTCTATTTCTCTTACATAAATCCTTTCCGACTCCTATCCTGTCACTCTTATTTACAGGCAGATAGATCCTCTACTATGTTCAAAGGGCAAAGTTTCCCTTGTTGCCACAGATCTAATTTGGATTGTTCACCTCCTGGATGCTAGTCTGTAATCTTTTTGGTTTTCTCCAGAATTGTGTTTTAGCATAAACTCCTACTGGTACATGCTAAATTTTAGAAACTCTCAGAATCAGTAAAAAGACATTCCCATGTGATTGGCCCGTATTTACATCACTTTTTCAAATATTATTTGGTGATTGCCAAAATTTTAAAAAAAAACATGTTTTCAACTCTATGTAACAAATTCCCAGGTGATGCCTCAGAATGCACGAGGCAAAACCAGGAATGTTTTAGCACTTCTGGTTCACTTATGCATAATTACTTAGGATTCTGAAAATGGAAAGAGTATAGCAGTCCATTTTTGTGTGCTATAACCCATACACATTTGGAGCAGTTATTCTACAAAGTGTTTCAGCTAGAGTTCACGGCACAACTCTGCAACTCCTTTTTAACATACAGTTTAAGTTGCTTCTGTCCTTACAGAGATTACCACTAACCATGAGTGTTGAGCCCCAGATTAAGCTTGCTCAGCTGCTACCAAAATATTGAGGGGTTGGGGGGAAAAATACCGTATATACGGTACTCCGTAGATAGATTCCTCTGCTAAAGCAACTTTTTCTCTTCTGCCGACTGGCTTTTGTTCTATTTGTTTATTGGGATAGTTTAGGAAATACGTTTATTAGTGAGGGCTTTTGTGTCAACTATTTTTTACACAATGATGTCTGAATAATTTCAGTTAATAAGAGAATATTATAATTCCCCCAATTATCCTCCCCTATTCATTTGATGGAGGTGGGGGCTGGGGAAGTAAAGTTTTCATTTGTGTTTAAAAGTTGTGGTGTAAGCCAGTTTCTCTTGTTACTTTTGAACTAATGTTTTCAATATCTTGCCTTTTAACTTTCAGCTATTTTTTAAATAAAAAATCAGTGTTACTCTTTTGTATTTACCTCTTATTCCAAAGTAAGGTAAACTCTTAGAAATGTAGCATATTTCAGGTGCTCACAATTATTTTTACTACTTTTGTTATTGTTGTTAGTTGCGAAGTCGTGTCCGACCCATTGCGACCCCTATATCTTTCCACCCCAAACCACCCCAACGATGCTGACGTGATGTCCTGCTGTCTGGAGGCCGTGCGGGTCTGGATGCGGACAAACAGTCTCAGACTCAACCCTTCCAAGGCTGAGTGGCTGTGGTTCCCAGCATCCCATTTTGGTCATTGTGTTCCATCGTTGGCTATTGGGGGAGAGACCTTGACCCCCGCGGAGAGGGCTCGCAACTTGGGTGTCCTCCTGGATGTGTGGCTGTCTTTAGAGGACCATCTCACAGCCATCACCAGGGGGGCTTTCCACCAGGTTCGCCTGGTGCACCAGTTGCGTCCTTTTCTGGATAGGGACGCCTTGTGCACAGTCACTCACGCCCTCATCACCTCCCGCTTGGACTACTGTAACGCTCTCTACATGGGGCTCCCCTTGAAGAG
>JANHFR010004222.1:392782-409006 GCA_032468015.1 Mimophis mahfalensis
TGAGTCCGCAAGGAGAAGGGCGGTATAGAAAATAAATAAATAAATAAATAAATAAATAAATAAATAAATAAATAAATGGCAGCTATGGCCAGGAGGACCTTTGTATAGATCTATTTGGTGCGCCGGTTATGCTTGGTTCTGGACCAGGAGGTTCATGGTCACATGACTTATTCACCTTGGATATGGATTATTGCAATGCACTCTAGAGTGGATTGTCCTTTAGGATCACTCAACTGTCTAAACATTGTAGTACAGGCAATTATGAACATACCATAGTATGTCCATACAATACAAGGGTGTCAAACTCAAATCACGGCGGCATCACATGACATATCAGGACTTTTCCCCCTTCACTAAACCGGGCATGGGCATGTCCAGCAGATGACGCCTCCGGCACATGGGCCGCAAGTTTGACAGCCCTGATGTAATACTTCTGCTTTGAGGACTGCATGACACTATTTGCTAGCAAGCTTCTGGATATAATTCAAGGTGCTGGCTATTACCTATGAAGAACTTCATGGCTTAGGCCTCATTATTTGAGGGACTGCCTGTTTCCCCATGGTTTCTGCTCATCCTGTCAATTCAGATGGAGTTGTAATTCCCCATGTCCTATCTGCTGAGAATGTGTCCTGATGTAATCCCAGAAACATCCCTTGCCTGTAATAGCTCCTGCCCTCCAGAGCAGCTTTTCTTCAAATGAGCCTTGAAGACCTAGCTGTATCCCAGGATTTGTGCCAGGGGACTGGAGGGCTCCTTTGCTAGGTGAGAGATTGAATGTGGGTTATTCCATCCAGGTTAACCATTGTCTTTCTCTCGATCAATTGTTTTTATACTTGGTTTTTACTGCCCAAAGTTGCCCAGAATTGGCTGGCTTATAAATACTGTATATAAATAAATTTCATTGGAAAAACACCAGGCTGTAAAGCATAGCTGGTATCATTTGTTAGCTTTTATTTCTACCCATTGGTTATTTATTCTTTTAACAATGGTGTCAAGATGAAAACCCTTTTCTGCCGCAAACTATTAATAATCCTCACCTTCCCCAGTGTCATTCTTTTCTTGCTTTGTAGCAGCAGAGCAGTACAACATAAAATACCATGTCTGGCTTTAGGAAAGGGAAGAATTGTTAAGGAGGTAATATGGCTGTGCTGGAGAAAAAAACCTGAGGTTATTTCAATACTTGGATCTCTGCGATCTTACTGCAAAACGGGAGGGAATAATCTGTTGTTTGGCTGGCAGAAGGTAACCCATGGAGATGAGGCAGGATGCTTGCAGTGCTTTTCAGGCAGCAGCCTTTGTTGCGAGAACAGTACAGGACTTACAAGAATTGTTGGAGATTCAAATCAAGATTCCATCCCTTGGTCTTCACTCCTTTTCTCATTTTTTTTTTCTCCTTCAGAGGAGTAGTGAACGGTTTGGAGGTTCAGAGAGCTTATACTCCAATTACGCCTGTGAATGCCGAAGGGTTCTTTGAAGTTTTAATAAAGGTAAATAGGTGCCTTTGTTCTATAAATTAACAGCTTGACACAGCAACAGTCATCTTTTATGCCACAAGAGTGCTCAGCTTTGGCTTTTTAAAACTGGGGGGGCTGCCATTAAAGTTTTGGTTGGTAATTCCCTTTGCCCCATACCAAGCCCTACTCAACCTAGGCAGTAAGACAAAGCAGTAACATGGAATAACAGAGCTGATTTGTTTCAGGATGTTCTCTGTTACTGAAATGAAACACGTATTCCTGCAACTTAAAAAAGATTGCTAGAAACCAAGGTATAAACACCCTAGTGGAAAACAGTTTTTGTTGTAATAGATCCTTGAAGCAAATCACAATGAGCTACCAAGTTCCCTTCTACTCATCACTAGGAGTGTGAACTCTTCAAGATTGTACCATAGATAGTGTGCTAGTTTTTTGGGTATCAACATACTTCTTTAGAAATGTTAAAAGTTGTACAAGACAACTGTAGATAAACCTTTCTGAACACTGGAGGGTTGAAAGCATGAAAAACGATTGCAGGAACTAGGTATGTCTAGTTTAATGAAAAGAAGGACTAGGGGTGACATGATAGCAGTGTTCTAATATCTAAAGGGCTACCACAAAGGAGAGGGGCTTAACCTATTCTCCAAAACTCAAGAAGATAGAGCAAGAAGCAATGGATAGAAACTAATCAAGGAGATAGCTGACCTAAACATTTCTTGATAGTTGTTACAGTTACTCAGGGGAACTTCAGAAGTTGTGGGTGTTCCATCATTGGAGGCTTTTTAGAAGAGATTGGACTATATTTAATCTGTGTTAATACATTATCTTTATAGGTTGACTGTGCTTGTTTATTACATAGATTTTTGTATTGCAGTAATAGTAGTAATGATTGTAATAATACTTACCTTTCCTATAGAATCTGTTCAACCCAAATGAAACCATTGTTATTCTCTGACAGTAACAAAAGAGATAGAAACACCCATCATTTTTATAGCTTGGTGTAGATTGTTGTGTCTCCCAATCCAGACAATTTGGGAAGGAGTCGCATTGTTAATAGTAGTATAACTATAACTGCTTTTACAACTAGTAGTACTATCCCAAGTGCTATTCAAATGCCATTGTGTTCCATGGTTACAGCTCTGCAGTACAGTTAAATGTGCATGAGTGGTGATTTTCTATGCTTATCCTTATTTTTGAATGACTCTTTAATAGTATGTTGTTGTTTTTTTGCGTGGGGGTGGTGGTAGTAAAACCTGATATAGTTTTTCTCTGCAGGATTTTTTCTTCTGTTATTTAAAAGAATTTATTATAAACCAGTGATTGTTTCTGCATTAGAATGAAGAAGAAATCTATTCTTAATACATTTTCTCCCCTGAAACCAATATTCCATTTCATGAGATACACAGCAGCTGAAGTCTTGACTCTCCAACCCCTTTAATTTAATATCTCCATTTTCTTCATTGTGGCTAGACTTCCCAGTATTTTTTAACTTGACACAGTTGTCTATGCTAAAAAGCAGTCTAAGACGGCATGCAAAATGTAACAGTAGAGATTGCCACAGATAAATGAGAAGAAATTGTTTATTTTAATTGCTGGGTAAAAACAATGCAAATTTAAGGAAGAGGAATCTATAACATGTACAGTGAGTTACACCATAATAAAGATTTTAATTTTCAAGGTGCTACACAAAATTCTTTTATTTGGCTAGATTCCCACTGGAAGTTATTTGCCCAAAACTTAGACACAATACCAGTATAAATTGGCAATCTTGGTTTTTATTATCCCACTTCCTTTGTTATGCATGAAAATGTTTCCTACCAGTGTTACTTATGAATATTTGAGGGTTTCAATTGTGAACAAATTTCTGTATATCACAGATCCATTTCTATTCAAAATTCATAACTGAAAGAAGACTCAAACAAGGCAAAATAACACAACTGGAATTTTACTTCTCGGAATGTTCTCTTGTTTCTATAAATACATAGAAGATGAATGGTTACTTGCAGCTGCTGCCAATTAGTATATCTACTAAATAAAAAAAATCTTGCTTGCAAATTGTAGTTTGAGCAAGTTTAAAAATACTTATGTCGTTTTTCTGCACAATTAGGATTAAAAGCAAAAGACAATGTTTAATTTAAATCTAATGTAATGAAGCATTGCACACAAATGCTAGATTTAAGTATCACCATGATTTAATTTTTCCCCCTATATTCATATGTACCCAAATGCTTTTTTTTTTTTTTTTAAAGTCACATAAGTTTTAATTGAGAAGATGTGAATTACTGGTTCATTGTTTGTATTCCCTCCCTTATCTTTTTTTTTTTAAATTTGTTTCTTTGATTCTCGGTTCTTTCGCAAGTGCTATAAAACTGGACTAATGTCCCAATATATAAAATCTTGGAAAATGGGAGACACCATTTTTTGGAGAGGACCATTTGGAGGTTTTCCTTATACAGCCAATCAGGTAATGTCTATAACAGATAGCAAACAACCACTGGCATTGATTCGTTTTTGGTTTTTGAAAAATGAAGAAAAAAAATATCCATAAACCAATCTCCTGTTTCCTGGATTATTGCTATGCTTGTTTGTTTACCATAATGACTCAGAAAATACAGTAAACAATCAAGATTGCTAGTGTCTTAAAGTCAGTGTATTTTTCTTCTAGAAAAAAATGTATCTCAGAAATAGTTATTTGCTTTTGAGTACGTACTATAGGTTTGCACTGGAGATGTGTGAATCTGTCCTGACCGTCTAGCCCTAGCTCTAGAAATACCATCAGTTCTTGTGCATCTTGGGGGGTTTAATCTTATTTTCTGGATTTTCATCTATGATTTCTCCTCTCAGCTCCTTACTACTAAATTCTTCCGAGCATTATTCCCGCGCTACAGCAGGCTTAACTACTTACCACTAAATACCTAGTGATTATAGAATTACTGCTGGTGGTGTTCACCTTGTTCATTTACAATGTTATGCTGTAATGACTTCACTGAGGCAAATAATATTATGCCTCAATAGTTACGTATGAAACAAAAGTAGAAGGACTATCATACCAACCTTTGGCTGGGGATTATGGGAATTAAAGACTGCTATATCTAGAGAGCATCATATTGGAGAAGGGTGTGGTAATGCAATGTGGACTAATCTACAGAGAGTTCTAGGTAACTGGATGTTGGCAGATATTATGATTATTATTTTGGAATCACTAACAGCAGGTGTACTTTGATTATATGTAATTTATTCCTGTAACTTAAAGTCTTGGATTAAACAACATAATAGCTGTAGGATATCTGATTGAAGATTTGGAAAATGTCATTTATTTGAAGTCATACAATAGCTTTAAGAGGGTCACAAAGTGTAATTTGAACACAGCCACATGTTTTCCACATACACACAACCATGACTGGGCCAACCAATTTTGAGGATAGTAGAAATATATCAGTAAATATTGTCATTATTTACTATAATGTGTTTTCAAGTTTGAAAAAGAAAAATTGTAGCATGCAAGTGAAGTACATATTCACATCTATCAGTGTGTTCTTATGGCAGCATTACCTATACTGCAAATAGAAGGGAGAGCGCAAATACTTTCCAAGTACAAAATTCAATAATGTGGAGTTTCCAACCTTGGCAACTTTAAGACACAGGGACTTCGGCTCCCAGGATTCCCCAGCCAGCATGGGAATTGAAGTCCATGCATCTTAAAGTTGCCAATGTAGGAAAATCCTGAGGTAATAACAGCCCAATCTCACTGCACATGCAATTAAGGGCAAATTGTCTAATGAAATCATCCTGGAACATTTATACAGCCAGATTAAATAATGCTACGTACATGTGAACTTAAACTAGGATACTTCCAGCATGGTCCTAGTCCCCTTTATTTGAAAGCAATGCTCATCTAGCTCAAGATAAACAAGTATAGGGCTGTGCTTATTAATAGCTAACAGCATCGTCATCTTAAGATCTTCTAGTCATCCTTCTCCATCAGACATCATTCTGAATACAAAATTACATAGTTATAAAGCAGTCATCCAAATAAATAATAATCTTATGGGGTTTTTTATTAACTCGATAATTTTAAGGCTGGAATCTAAAATTCACTTGCTAAGGAACATTCCATAAGTATTCCTTTGGTCCTCTATAGAGGCTTTTACTGCAAATGGTTCATCTGAAACACAAAAACATATTTATTTGTGGGTGACACATATACTGTAGGTACTGTACCTTAGGTGAAGTCATCCAGCACGGTCTGATTTAAATCAAAGTGATGTAAATCCAACTTCTCCTTTTGTTGGTTTAAATCTGGCCACCATTCTTTATGATTTTGTAATTAAAGAGAGCAAACTCTAGTTTTACACTGTTGCAACTTTATAGTAGAGCCTTGCACCAGTTGCCTCCAGTTTGCACTGTTCTTTCTCTCCTTATTTATATAGGAAGGGCTTTAAAACATTCCCACATAGAGTTGTTTGTGGGCTAGGAGGGCAATGGTGTTTTCCAATCAATCACTCTGTTGGAATTGGCAGCATTGTTCTATTATAAAAACAAGAGCCACCCCTTGTGTGTGTGCATCATGCTATCACACATGCAGGTGCCATATATATGGGCATGTAGGTATATGCATAATTCATCTTGCAAAATGCTTGCTTTCCTTTTTTTTTTATGACTTAAGACACATTTGCTATATTTTGTTTCATTTCTAGTATGGAGAACTCCTCATGCTTGCTTCTGGAACAGGCATAGCACCGATGCTTCCTATTATCCAGTACATAACCGAAAATGAAGATGATGAAACTTTTGTAACTCTGATAGGCTGTTTCAGAACTTTTGAAAATATTTACATGAAAGCTCTTCTTCAAGAACAGTCTCGATTCTGGAACATCAGGACATTTTATGTATTAAGCCAGGTAAATGCTTGGTTGCAAAATTGTCCTTTGGTACTTCTGAGACAATCCCTTGATTTGATTATGGGCTTTGCAGATGGTAGATGGCAAATTCATGACAAACCTGCATTCTCAATGTAACTCTGGATTGTAGCTTAGCAGCAGAGTACATGTTTGTCATGCAGAGCGCCCAGGTTCAATCCCTGATGACTCCAGGTAGGGTTAAGAAGGATTTCCTGGCAGAAGCTCTGCAAATCCAGCACCAATCTGTGAAGATAAAATTTGATCAAACAGCTGCAAATTTATATTTTCATGCCTTCACTACATGAGATCCCTTCACCAGGCACACCCGAGAGAAGCCAGTCCTGACTTGCTTATAAGCGCTAGAATGCACTCCTGCAGGAGTCAGCCCAGACCCCTTTCCACTTTTGAAAAGAAGAACTTCCTCTCCATCTGATCCCCTTTTAAGTGTTTAGTTTCAGCACTTTAGTGATCTAGCTGCAACATCTGTAAACACATTTATATTAATTCAAGGCCTGAGACCCCAAAGAAATTTACTTCCTATATTGTAGACATTAGGTTATAACAGGCAACTAGAAGGACCTGCTCGATTCTGGAGTCAATATTCAGATTTCTGCCTTGATCAGCTAGTTGAAAAAAGAGTATGATTTTTGGGTTTAACCTGATAAAGGTTCAATCTTTCTTGTATGAATACATTTTCTTCACCTTCAGATCAAATTAACTAAGCATTATGTTTTAGCCAAGAATGGCAATGATCCAGCTAAAGTTAGTTGTGACTAATTTTAGCTGGATTTGGACCATTAAATTAGGAGGTTCTGTGAAGCAGTTTAAAATGGAAGGGTAGGACTACTTTAAAATAAAGTCTCTACAATTCTAATGACTGTGTTAGGCAGACAAGACTGTTTCTATTGATGCGTGGTTATGAAAATGTATTTTGAAGTCTTAATTAATTTAGAGTTTATCATATATTTTTGTGAATTTTGCAAATGTTGCACATATTATCTGTTTTGCCTCTTAGGAACAGTCACTTAAAAATCTGCCATGGAGCTTTCGAGACACTACATACCTTGGTCGAATAAATGAAAACCTGATTAAGAGTATGGTGAACTCATGTAGAAGGCAACCGTTTGTACTAGTATGTGGCTCAGTGACATTTAGTGAAGATATGGAGAAGTGCTTGAAAGCAATTGGTTTTGAAAAAGAGTCATATTTTATATTTTAAATCACTTCAAATGAAGTGGGTATCTTGGCTACAAATATTGCTAATGGACAGGTCCGCTGAACTATTTTTAAAAATTTATATGATGTATATAATGGTTTCATAAATTAACATTATTTTGGAGCTAATTATATTACTATAATTCAGTTTGTTGCAAATTTTTGTAAAATTTCTCTGCCTTTTGTGGAAATATTCAGATCCCCATACATTGGGTGCATTGTATACAATACAGGAACAAGGATCAGAGTCACCGTTTTGATTTTCCAGCTATTCATCTGAGTTGGCTGAAAATCTTTCTCCATGCCAGGCTGGACCACATGCACAAATTACACTATAGAAATGTATCTCTTTGTTTGTTGTATTGTGGATGATATCTGAAACATTCTGCTGTATCTATATCTATAAAAGAGAAGTGTTTGATGTCGGTGTTTGTGGGCATGTCCCGAATAGGCTCTTTCACACGTGCACCAACATGGCCCAAACTTGACAGGCATCTACTTTGAACTCCGAAGATGAGCACGGGGGGTGGGGGTGGTCAGGAACATGCTTGACCAGTCTTTGTCCCCCCAAAAAGGTGCTGAAGTGGACACCCCCACACATCTACTGCAGAAAACCTGTACTGAGTATATGCAGGGAGTTACCAGGTAACACATGCAAATAGAGGCAAGCCAAATTGAGCAACCAGCCAATAGAGGCAAGCCAAATCGAGCAACGAACGCTGGGAATTGTAGGCTGCAGCATTCCCTGCTTAGGCCAAAAATACCCAGGCAAAACCAGGTTATCAGCTAGTAGCTGTATATTATCAGTGTTCTGTTTTATCAGCATTCTTTGAAAAATTATTTTAAAAAATTGAAGGACACATTGTGAATCTTGCCCTAGTATACTCTAAATCCACTTCTTTAAGAATCACAATAACTGGAAACAGTGGATTCCAGTATTATTTTATTCCTATTAATTTAAATATACAGTGCATTTGTGAAATATCCCCCTAACAATTATTTTGCTAGCAAAGCAGTAATTGTTCTAATAAACAACAGAATAAATAAATAGAATTGCATTTTTTTTCTCAGTAAGTCTCCAAATCATGGTGGTTATGACTTTTCTCTAGTTTGTATTGGTTTATATATTATGGAGCACTGAATTCAATAAAACACTAACTGATAAGAATAATATTAAGCTTGGTTATATTTTAACTTTTACTGAATCTATTAATACACGCTCAAACTCAGGTAGCAAAATCTATACTACAATAAGAGACTGAAACAGTTTCTTTTTATATCATAAGGGCTACATCTGATCTGTTTTGAGGGAAAACAAATTGATCTGTAAACCAAGGAAACCTGACATTTTAGCCTAATGGAAAATTGCATTGAGTTTTGTTTCAGTCATGGAAACTGCTTTACGAATAGAAAATGCCCCAACTTTAGGGAATATACTTTTCCCAGTAGCGATAGAATCTATCCATCTATATAAAAATGGATGTGTGTATGTTCCACCATAACTCTGGAACACCGTGAGCAATTTCAACCAAACTTGGTACACAGATGACTTACTCTATGGAAAGAAATACTGTGGAGGTAAGATACCCCTAACAGCCCTCAAGCTGTGTGTTCTTTGAAGATATAGCCTGCAGTGCAGTGCAGTTGCTATGGTAACAGCTTCACAGTATTCCACAAGCGGGCTAGTGTAACAAGGCCTGCCTGCACCACTATGAGACTGACATGAAGTACATCATGCAGAGACAACATTTCTTGATGCTTCTGGGGGCACAGGGAAAACATTTTTAACTAATTTAATTGTTGCCAAAATCAGGGCTCAAGGCCAAGTTACTCTTGCCATCGCCTCTTCACGTCTCTTGCGGAGACATTAATGGAAGGAGGGACGACAGCCCATTCCACACTTACGTTGCCACTTCACATTGCCATTCCTGTCTAATACAGGTTTGGGATAAATAAATACCTGGGCAACGCCAGGTTATTGCCTAGTAATCTATAAAACTTTGCTTCTAAGTAGACAAAGGTTATAGTTCGATGTTAGAAAGTCTGCTTTTGTACATAGTAAGTTTCCAGCTTGAGTCTGTCATATCTTTATTTAGTCTAATCTTAAAAAGATGTTCAGTGGTCTGACTCAAAACAATTCAAAGCCTCTTATCTTTGTATATACTGTACAATGGAATGTATGTATTGAACATGAGACTAAGGTTTTGGCTGGGAAGAATATATGAAATATATAACTTATTATAGCTATTAATTAGGCAAGATGTAGGATAAGAGTCCAGCAGCTGCTGAAGAGAAGAAGCAGGAGCGGTGAAGGCCAGCTGCCTGGAGAAATCAGGAGATGCAGAGGTAGGATAGAAGGGGCTGGGGTGGGAATGAAAAATGACTGGCTAAGAAAGCAGGGATGGAAGCAAGAATCCTTCCTAAGCTGTTAGGTTTTCTTTTGTAGGGAACACGTGCAATTCTGGGCTCACACCAATGAACTATAATGTGTGTGCTATTAAGATCAAAATTTCAATAAATCTAAACCTAAGAGATTGGAATAGGAGAGGGAAGATCCAGTTTCTAATCTCTCTTAAGAATGAAAGGCAGCTTGATAACTTGGGGCCAATCATTCCCTCTCTACTCTATCAGCATCAGGCTCTGCAAAAGTCCCTGAAAAATATAAAACAATGGTGATGATTGCTGGTATCATTTGATGAAAGAAATTTGGGCAACTTTAAATTTCTTTCTCACACACTTGTTTTGCAAAAAGGTATTTAAATGCATAAAATAAATATATAGATATAGATTCCATTAAATGAAATCAATAATACTGAAATATAGTTATAAAAATATTTTAAAATGTTTTATGTTTATATATATACATGCTTTGTTATTAAGTCTAGTTATTAGATCACTAACAAGATGATACATTTTAAGGGTATAATCATTTTAAATAGGGATATTATAGTACAGCCCCATGGACTTCTGAGAAAGATCAATTTTCTGGATCCTGGTCCCACTTTCTGGTGTATACAAGGTTTTGCTTGTTGCTGACATATATCAATTCACAGGATAATTTTCACAGAATAGTCTTGATTATTTTCAAGTTTTAGATGCTTCTCAGATAATTCCAGAGATTAATTTGAGGGTGTATTTTGTTTAAATCCTGCTACTTGGAAGGTTGAAGTAGATTTTGTTAAATTATCGAAGTATCTTAACCTCTTTGCCCCCATCATTCTCACTATTACTTTTTCCACGAAGAAGCAGGTTCCCAAAGTAGACAGCTAACAAGAGGACCCTTGTGGGTTTTCCTTCCCCTCCCCCTCCCGCTCTGCCTACTGACTGACAAATGGTTGTAGCCCCATTTAAGACTTAGTTTGTGCAGCACAGGCACCAGGTCAGGAGAGGGTGAAACATGTCACAAGGCTTGAAATACGATGTCTCCTGGGATCAGGTCACAGCTGGTGTTTCTGTGCAGCCTGCATGCCCCCTCTCCTGGCTGATCAAACCCATTGTGTCTATTGTGTGCGGCAAACAGCAAAAGCTGGAGACACAAAGCAAAATGAGAGGAATGAAGAAAAACTAGATGAGCAGAAAGCTCCACGGGGGATGTTGCCGTGCAGGAAGAAAGAAGAAAGCAGAACTCATATTAAACCAAGCCATATTTTTGAACCAGCAATTACTTGTTTATGGCGGAGATGACCTACAGTAGTACATCTGCATCTTGAGTTTCCCTTTTATTTAGATCTGCAAAATAAATGCAAGACGTGATTTTGCCTAGAAAAGAAGTGAAGCTAGAAAAGGCCAGCAGTCCTGGTCCTGATTGAGACCTCTTTAGGATCAGAGGTGGAGAACACAAAGCTTGTGGAAAGCCTCCTATCTGAAAAAAAACAGTTTGAGCATGGAGTCCTGGGTGCAAACCAGCTCCTCTCCCTGAAGTTGGACTTCAGGCCCAGAAAGTACTCCACCATGACTACAACCAAGTGCAGCCTGGATTTAGGTGGAACTTCTTGCATGACCTTTACTGCTGTCCTGCAGAATCAAAACAAATGCTGAAAACAGTATTTGTGCCATCCTTCTTTTGTTTCAATCTGAACCCTCCTTCAGCTGTTTCTCCGGTCCCTTGAACAGTGACCTGTCCCTTGACTATTCCTTGCACCTGCCTCACTAGAATCTGGTATGGTCTCTGCTGTTTTCAGCCCAGGGTATCTATTCAGCTTAGCCGTTTCTCTTCTCATGTAGATTTTGAATTGCTTCCGAAACAGTGCAGTTTGCCTCTACTCCTGGCCAAGATACAAGGATGCTCTTTTTCAGTATGTGTCTCTGCAGTTTCAGTCAAAGGGACCAGAAGCAATAGACCTGGAGCAGGCTGGTTATACTGCACAAATATAATGAAAAGAAAGTCACCTCATCTGTGTTCAGTATAAATACTGAGACTCAGTTGGCAGTGTCCAACTTGGGAATTGTTTGAGTTTTGATACGCAAAAAAGACAATTCAGTGTTTGCTCCTAAGCATGTATTAAAGGTAAAGGTAAAGGTTCCCCTAACACCAACGTGCTTGTCGTTCCCAACTCTAGAGGGCGGTCCTCATCTCCGTTTCAAAGCCAAAGAGCCAGCGCTGTCCGAAGATGTCTCCGTGGTCATGTAGCTGGCATGACTAAATGCCGAAGATGCACAGAATGCTGTTATCTTCCCACCAAAGGTGGTCCCTATTTTTTACCTGCATTTTTACATGCTTTCGAACTGCTAGGTTGGCAAAAGGTGGGACAAGTAAAGGGAGCTCACTCCATTATGCAGTGCTTGGGATTCAAACCGCCAAACTGCTGACCTTTGTGATCGACAAGCTCAGTGTCTTAGCCACTGAGCCATCACCCCCCTCTAATTATTGGAGTTTAAATGCTAGTATTTCTGGAAATGTATTGACCAATGTAGTAAAGGCAGATGGATTTGCGAGTTACGTTTTGGTTGAATCAATGTTTTAATCTTTATTCTAATATCAGGTTTGCAGGACATCTAATAATTAAAAAAATAGATAGAATTACAAGCATCAGTAAAACACTAAGCCATTGATGAGAGCATCGTAAAAAGATCCTTCAAATTAAAACCCATTTTGGCTTCCAGTAATCAAAGGACTTCTTAATGGCACTGTATTTATTTACTGGCAAATAAATTGAGAGTTTGAGCAAATATCTAGGACTTACTTAGTGCCCACTGTGTGGACAGTTACATAAAGTTATGACCAATCTTGGAGGTCCTGAGGTAATTCTACACTCTTTGGAAAACCTAATACTGTGTAAAAATGCCAAAGTTTAATTTTAAATGTTAAAAGAGATCTTGTTTTGTCACATCACAAAATTGAAACCCCAATCTGCCTCCTTATGGATGTTTGGGGAGGGAGCAGGGAAATTTGGCTAGCCAAATTTATTGTTTGTTGTAATGAAAAAATATCTAATCTTGGTAGTAAATACCCTACAGCAAAATCCCCACATTTGTTTACAGTGGGGTAAAATTATTTTAAAATTATAGCTCCAGATAAGAGGGCAGCTTTTATGGAGCTTTTGTGGAGCTGGGCAAGTACTTTTGGGAAGAAGGATGTTGCAGGCCATGGGGTAAAGCAAAACAGTTAGGACAGTGAAATACTTGCAAAGCAGTGAAAGAGGAGAATTCAATTTTTTTAAAAAAAAAAAAGTACAGTATATCAATTCTATTTTAGAGTATGCATTATAGTTTTCACATATTTCTCATATCAAAATGGCAACAAGTAGTGCTGCCAATTTTTATTCATTCAATTGGCAGCTCCCAAAAAAAAAGACACATTGCATCCTCAAGTTGCCCAATTTCAACTCTAGATAATAAGAATAAATACAAGTTTGTAAAAACTAAAAAAAAAGTTTAGCTCATTATGAAAGGATATAAACTACAGGTAGTCCTCAACTTACAAACCACCAAAATTGTGTTGTTAAGTGAAACATTTGTTAAGTGAGTTTTGCCCCCATTTTATGACATTTCTTGCCACAGTTGTTGTGAGTCAATGCAGTTGTTAACAACCTGGATATTAAGTGAATCTGGCTTCCCCATTGATTTTGCTTGTCAGAAGGTCACAAAAGGTGATCACATGACCTTTGGACACAGCAATGATCATAAGTATGAACCAGTTGCCAAACATCTGAATTTTGATCACATGATCATGGGGATGCTACAAAGTCACAAATGTGAAAAATAGTCATAAGTCACTATTTTCAGTGCCATTGTAACTTTGAATGGTCATTAAATGAACTGTTGTAAGTTGAGGACTACCTGTACATGAAACCTTAGGAGAACTAATAGGAAAAGAGAAAAACACAGTTAAATCATTTGTTCGTTCGTTCATTCATTCATCCCTTTGAATAAGGCTTGACTCCTAGTAATTGTTTGAACTAATCCCTGCAGTTTTCTTGGCAAGCTGTAGCAGTAGTTTACCACAGCCTTCTTCCTAGGGTTGAGAGAGTGACTGGCCCAAGATCACCAAGCTGGCTTCATGCCAAAGGCCTCCCAAGTTTTTCACCTGGTGCCTTGACTATTACAGTATACTAAACTGATTTGTCGAGTCCTCTTTACAATGTGGAGATTAAAGTCTTGAGGTAGAACTGTGGAGACCTACATTCAGATTCTTGTTCAGCTGTGTATCTCACTGGTTAATCTACGACTCCAGTAACTACAATTCTCCAGAAACAGTTGGAAGGGACCATTGAAGCTCTTAAAACCAACCTGCTGCCTGAATTCAAATTAAAGGATCTAGATGGTTTATCCCATAGGTTGCTTTGTCTAACCCTACATCACTGGAACATTTTGGAAAAGAAAACTAACCCAGATATAGGCTTTTGTGACCCCACGGAAGAAGGCCAGGAGTAAATCTGTAGAAACTACATTGCACATCACAATAATAGATTTATAAAAATGTTGTTTAGATTAGCTTTCACACCAGCAATTGCCTTTTGTTAGATTCAGGTTACACATAAATGCCTGGCATTACCAGATTACAGTCATTTCTCAAAATTGTCTCAAGGCACCTTCTTTGGGAATCCAAAGTACTCTGGGAAATTTTATACATTTATAAATGCGGGGAAGTTGTGTGAACAATACAGCTGACAACATTTGATACTGGGAATTCCCCACTTAATTTATTTTGTAAGAACTGCCCCGGTAGGATATTGCTGTGACTTGCCCAAGGGGTCTATCAATAAACTGTCCAAGCAAAACCTACATTTGTTTGCATGTGATTTAGGTTTCAACCCCAGACCAAATTTATTGAAAAAGGAGGAGGAGGAAGAGGTGGAGAAGGAGAACAAAGGAGACTTAGAATGTCATTATTGAGTTAGAATTTGTTCCCAGCACTGTGGTTCATCAATTGCTGGAGTAGTGGTGGTTTTTCGGCCTTAATAGTTCCTTGGGGCTTTCTAATAGTTTCCTATTTGCTTAACTAAATGAAGTAGTTTCTTTTGTAACACACTGTGTGGACAAGACAGGAGCTATTCCACATTAGTCTTCATTAGGCAAACACCTTTGGATAAGCAGCAATGTTGGCTGGCTGTTGACCACAACCACCTGCAGAAAGCCCCTTTTACACCCTGTGAAGCTTCATGCATTTTACATGAGGAGTTAACATAGCATGACAACAACTGGATGTCGCTGAACCACAAATCTTAATGCCCCACTGCATCAGCCAACTGTTGGATGAATCAAGGAAGGGCTGGGGTTAAAGCTAACTTTATTGATTCCTCTACTGAGTAATAGATTTAATTCTGGGGCTAATCAGGTTAGCAAAGGCAAGTTCCAAAAGGACAGCTGAGCGGACAAAAGACTATCTTTCCTCTTGGAGAAAGGAGGTGTGGAGTGGTACTTCCAGGCATGAATGAATAGACTCAGACATCTGAATTAATGGTGTTATTTAGGAAAAGCAGTTGTGAAGCCAGCTTTGGGCTCGGAAGGATGAGTTTGCATTGGAACAATTGCAGACGATAAGCCAGCTTGTAGCATGTTCAAGCCACAATGAAAAGCATATTAAATATTGCCTATCTAATATGGGCTCCAACTTCTAACAAGGCAACTTTAAATAGCTTTATACTTTTCATTAGCATAACAACTGGGGGGGGGGGAGTGAGGCTGAAAAAAACTAAATGTTCAAACAATGGCTCCCAATGGGCTTCATGTCTCAGCAAGCAAAGATCAAATTTTATTTTATTTTATTTTATTTGTTTTTTGTAAATGGCCATTTCCTTATCAAGAATTGCCCAGAGCATTGATTTGTCAGCAGTATAACCCAACTTTCCTTGACGAGCTCAGGGCAGCATGCATAGCAATCCCTCCTTTCATTTTAACTCACCACTGAGAGAAAATGACTGTCTCAGACTCCTCTAGTCACTTTCTGTAACTGAGGGTAGACTTGAATATCTGTGACCCTAGTCTAAAACAGGGGTGGCTCAGGAATTCTGGGAGTTGAAGTCCACAGCTTGTAAAGGAGCCATAACTGCCTACCCCTGATCTAACACTTCAACCACTGCACCACTTTTTTTAGCCTAATTAACCCAGCTATGTATGTGACTGCTCTTTAGAAGGCCAAATCCTGAAGATGAAACTTAAATACTTTGGCCACCAAATGAGAAGAAAGGACTCCC
>JANHFR010004226.1:12637-32087 GCA_032468015.1 Mimophis mahfalensis
AAATAAATAAATAAATAAAGTAAGTAAGTAAGTAAGTAAGTAAGTAAGTAAGTAAGTAAGTAAGTAAGTAAGTAAGTTTCAAAAGCAAAGAAGCAATCAAATTCTGTTACTCCTGATTATATTCTGAACAAATAAAAACTGAGCAAGACCACTCCAGAGCAACCGCCTTGAAACTAAAAAAATAAGAACAAGAAAGACAATTACAATTGCCTTGATGTATCTACCATCCCTGCCCCCTTGGAACCATTAGGCAGAAAAATTAATGGTTTCATGAGAGAGGAGAGGAAATCACACCTATGGTTATACAACATCAAAGGCTCATAAAAGAAGTGAGGAAACATATTGTCAGTTTAATGGGTTTCTATAGACAAAAAAGTGTTTCCAGACTGATTTACACAATCATTCTAATGTGCCTCTAATGCAATCAACACAGGGCAGATTAGTGGGATTGCAGTCATGTTCAGACAATGACACGGTATGAGAAGGAAAAATAGATATCAATCAAGAAATGGATGGTGAGTCTGTTAGTAACTTTTTATATATAAATGGCATATCAGCCCATCTGGTGAGGAAAACTAGGAAGAAGAGACATTCTCTTAATCATCTTGCTATAAACAAGGCTGAGAAATTCCTATTACATTTTTCACGTTGTTTTATTTATCCCAGAATAGCATTAAAGAGAACTGATTGAAGTCTGTGTCTACTTCCTTGATCTTGCCCAGTTCGTGGGATAAAATTCATAAGCTTTGAGGGGGCTCACTCTTAATGCCTCCAGACCCTTTTAGCAGTGGTTCTGTCTCTGTTCCTTGCTTCTGTCTACTCTGAGCAAACATGAAAGATAGATTATCTTCCTTATTTGCCTTGAACTTTCCTTCAGGCTGCTGGTATTGGTGAGAAGGATTCAGAAGGAAAAATGTGTGAACAAGTTGTATGGACAGAAGTAAGGTGAATCTACTCAAGAGAGGGGGACAACAAAGCTGCCTTATCCAAAGGCCACCAAAAACCCTGGACTGAGTACTTTGAGATATATATAGTGTATATAGTGTATATATACACATAAAGATGCAGGGTAGGCTTTGGCAGTTTTCCAGGGAAGAGAGCATCAGAGAGCTAAGATGAGTAAAAGAGGTGAAGTGAAGATGAAGGAGCAAAGATGAAGTGCCAGGATGAAGATCCAAGATGAAGAGAGGATGAAGATGAAGTCAGGATGAAGTGAGAACAAAAGCCAAGAAGTATATTGAAGTATAGTGAAGAAAGTTTCGCTCTCTGCCCCCTCCCACTTTATTTGAACCAATGGCAAAGATGGTTATACAATACAGCATTACATTATATATAGAAGCAGCCAATCCAAAGGCTGGGAAAGTAGCTCCATTGTCCTGGCAACCAGAGAGATATGAGGGGCCAGAGTAAGGAGGCCAGGTGCTCCTCAAGACGGGAAAAAGGTTAGCTCATAGGAACACTGGAAACCCCCTAGGTCTGTCAGCTCAGAGGCCATTCTGGTACTACAATATAACAAGCAGATATTTATATCAATCTTTGCAAGAAAAAGGGACAAAGGGAGGTAGTTGCTCATATCCCTTATTTGAAATTGTAACAATAAAAAAGGTCTTAGCAGGGAGGAGGAGCTAGCCAACTTTATTTAGGTTCAGGAATACAGCACTGGACCTAATTAGCAGTGGCGGAATTCAAATATTTGTACTACCAGTTCTGTGGGCATGGCTTAGTGGGTGTGGCTATGCTGTCAGCCAATCAGAGGTGGAATTTGCCAGTGTTGGCCAATCAGAGGTGGTTCTCTGAACCAGTCAAAATTATCACTACAGGTTCTCCGGAACCTGTTGGAACTGGCTGGATACCACCTCTGCTAATTAGTATTTTAATAAGAGATTGTTTAGAGTGGTTATAGCTGTAAGGTAGACCAGGATGAAGAAGAAGAGAGAGAGAAAGGAGGAAAGAGAGAGATTGATTCTATTAAATAACCAAGAGCTAGGTTTGACTTGAATAATATCAGGAAGACAATAAATAAAACAACCAAGATTTTTTTTCCCAAAGTTTGAGCATCAGTAAATACCGTTACCAAGTTCAGAAATTATATTTTGTAGCAAAAGCACCAATGGGGTTGATGGATATTTCATTCTAACACTGTTCTTGCATCAGATGAATACCTTTTTAAAAGGTATAGCTTCAAGATGAGGGGGGCTTAATGGGAGGATTAACCTTTTTATGGCATCCTTAGCTATGCTATGAAAAGTTGATTGCCTTACCTGAAAAAGTAGACAGAGAACTGATATGACACGACTTTATGTTTTCTTTAAAGATTTTTATTTGTATTTTTATGTACTGCATTATCTTCAGGGTTGATTTAGGTTCTTTCTGAATACAGAAAATGGTCAATGCGGAAACCATTAAGAAAGTCTATTAACCTTTTCTGTCCCATGTCTGCCAAAAGGAAGAGAATAAATGCCTCTATAAGAATAACGTGACAACAGAGAACATTAAGATCAAGTATTCCAGGTGCTTTAATCTGCAGCATTGTGTCATCATCCACCTTTGTGTAATTTAAGCTATTTAGCACAATTTCTTGAGCCTCTGTTACTGCTATTAGAGATATCAGGTCTGCCAAATCAAGTTATATTAATATTTGGAGTACAAATTTGACAATAACTAAAGAGGAGAGAATGCACAGCCTCGAATTTAAATCTCTGCTTTAAAAAATAAACTATTTCTACTAAGATATACCTCATGGCTGTTTAAAGGTTTTTAGTAATCCGTTCTTACCTGTCTTAACTAATATAATATGGCTGATTTGCTTCTAAATGTTATTTATGAAAAAAAAATTAATGAGATTTCTTTTAGTTAACCAGTTAACTATACTGTACAAAAACTGCTGGCCTAGATCAGTGGTTCTCAACCTTTCCAAGGCCGTGACCCCCAGCTTCTGTGCATGTGCGTGCATGCACCTGGCTTTTGGAGCCCAGGGAACCCACTGTTCCCATCGATTTCTCCTCTTCAGAGCAGCATGGAAGCTTTTCTTCCATGCTGCTTCCTAGGACAGAAATATATGGGAACAGTGGGTTCCCAGGGCTCCGAAACCTGCACTCACAAGCTGGGGAAGCCAAACTGGCTTCTGAATCACTCCGTTGTTCGGTTTGGCTGCTGGTGGAGAAGGAGGCACTTACCGGAGTGGTAAGCATGCCTCCTCCACCCACAGCCAACACCGAGCGACAGAGCAGCTTCTGAAGCCGAGGTAACAGTGTGTTCCCTCGGCTTCAAAAGCAAAGCTCTGCTGATTTGCACGGCTGCTAGTTCTGCCCCGCGAATCAGCAGAGCTTTTAAAAAAGGGAAGGGTGGGGGCGGGGGCAGGTGGGCGGAGCAGCCAAACCAACTTCGGCAACCCCAGTGAAAGGGTCATTTGACCCCCAAAGTGGTCACGACCCACAGGTTGAGAACCGCTAGCCTAGATTATCTCAAGACTTCGGAAAATCATTTATTGCTTGACAGTTGACTTCAGCTTATGACCACAATTGAGCCCAAAATGTATGTTGCTAAGTGAAACATTTGTAAGTTTTGCCCCATTTCTTGCCACAGTTGTTAAGTGAATCACTACAGTAATGAAGTTATTAACATGGTTGTTAAGTGAATCTGGTGTTCCCAATGACTTTGCTTGTCAGAAGGTCGCAATAGTTGATCACATGACCCCGGGACACTGCACCCATCATAAATATGAGTCAGTTGCCAAGCATCTGAATTATGATCACATGACTCATATTTATGATGGGTGCAATGAAATGAATGAAATATTATTTACTTAACAACTGTCTTGTTTAACAACAGGAATTTTGAGCTCAACTGTGCCCACCAACAGAAAGTAATCCTGATGGTGACTATCCTATACATACTTTGTTACCAAAATGAATTTCAGTCTCCTTCCATCTATACTATTGTCAATTAAATTTCAGCATCAAAATCTCTTTTGATAAAAGTGTCCTACAAGGCAGAAGCTACCTTATTCATATGAATTTGAGGTCATGGTCCTTTTCCATAACATCAGATTACACAAAGGCATTTTTTCCCCAATATAAGGTAAAGTCCTACACTAGCATAAAGATGACCTTTGGCAAGAAAGGACACATTATTCATACCTACAGTCTTTTTCAGAATAAAGATGAAAGATTCTCTCCAGGAAGCTGCCCGCTCCCCAGACAATTTCTTTTATGAGAATAAGTAATAGGACAGTTTTCACACAAACACCATGCCTTGCTTCACTACTTTCTTTCACACCAGGTTATTTTTATTCCAACAGTCAATTTCAGGTGAAAAGACCCACAAAGTTGTTCCAAATCACTGAATTCTTGGGGGAAAAGTCTACTGTACTGTGAACCTGAATTACTTAAAGAGCAGTTGGATGAAATGTCATAATCTATCAAAAAATGTACTGATTTCTGAAATGAACGCTCTGTTGATGAAACTCAATTTGAACTTTGAATAAGCTGTTTCAGTTTTGCTTTTCTTTTTTCTTTCTTTCTTTTTGCTATGTAGTGATATGTAAAGTTTAAGAAAGCAGACCATTTGGAAACACAGACATACAATGAAATATTTTAACTCATTGATACATCACAAAATATCCATGTAACGATTACTGTAATTGCTTTTATTATTTAAATCATTTCTCCCTGCCAGAATCTAAGAAATTCTGGCTTGCAAAGGAATAAAATTGTTATGCTACTTACAAAAATACAGACTCCCCCACCCCAATAATTAAATAGCTAAGCTCACTGTGCTTATTATTTGCTCATATTAGAACACAAGGCTAAGCCTGCAATTCTGCACACGTTTATCTAAGAATTAGCGGTATTTAATTTAAAAGCGCTTCTTTCTGAGTTGAGAAACAAAGGTCTACATGGTTAATTGGCTTCTCTTAAAAGCATCATTGGGTCTTTCCTAAAATATCTGCCTATATCCTATAAAAGCAAATTATTTTCAATAGCTTCATTAAGAGTGCTCTCTAAATTTACTTTAACTTGCAAACTTAAGCACTCACAAGTAGAAAAGAAATGTCTCCTTTCTCAAACTGACAAATGCCTTGACTAATGTTTTATGTTACTGTCAAACACCATCGATAAGCAGCAATAAATAAGCAAGTTGTTCCAGTTCCTTGCTTTTCCCACATATGTATATAGAAAGACATAAGAGAATCATCTTGCTATTATAACTCAGACTAGACCTCTGAAAAAGCATATCCAACCAAGTTAAGGATGATAGTTTAATGTGATGGTACACATTTTATGTCTGTTTACAGCCAGTTCATAATGCAATGTTACAGAAAGCAGAGAGGAAAAAGGGTTAAGCACATAGAGCTTATACTCATACAACATTTTTCTAAGGATAAACCTGGGCTAACAAAAGATAATTGTGGAGTTCATATAAAATCTACATCCAACTAATTAAACTGATTTATGGCTTAATGCATGCCCTGGTTCAGAGAACATGATAAGACAAGACTGAGAAACAAACTGCTTGGCATCTTAACGTGAAGTGAAGCCAAGTAAGGTATATTGTTTCTTCAATCTACTGAGGTTTCTGGAGGATTAAACGCTTCTGACTCTAAACCCATAATCATTACACATGCTGATGTCTAGAAGCATAAAAACATAGTTCTACAAAGACTGCAAATAAATAAATAAATGCAAAACACTAGCATGTTCTTCCAGTTACTTGGACAGCACCAATTAAAGTAAGTTAACTGGGATCATGGAGAACCTCAAACACATTACACATAAATAGAGCTGGGAAGAAATAAAATATTGTCATGGATGGCTCTGCTCTCTGCCATTAGACATTGTTGAAAGTCAACAATGTACCATTTTAACCTCTGCAGCCTTCAGCATTAGAGGTTGAAGAAGGTATCTTAAGCAAACAACTACATATAGGCACTTCTGGTTAGTCACACTGTTGAATTCACAGATGGCAGGAGTTAGGTTTTGATTATACATGGCATGTTGAATTAGCCACAGTTAGCTAGGCTCACAGAACATGTCAGATCATCAGCAGTTTCCATTACAGAAAGTAAAAACTGCAATAGGGCTTACTACAAAAAATTGAACGGGTTATCTTCTAAGCCTAGCTCATAGAGCAGGAACCAAATCAAAACAAATGGGAAGAGTTTATGCACTCTGGGTATGTTTAAACAGCCACTTCCAGAATCCCCAGGCTGAAGGACCATGCTCTTTGGGGAAATGGAAATTCATTCAATATTCTGAAAGCTTTTAGGTGCAGAATAGTGAAAAAATTATGTCATATTTTTAATGTTTTAGTTGCTGTAAGATCTTTTTAAATTCCAATAAGACTTTTTGGTGTGTTTTGTTGTAAAAACTAACATTAACTATTAGCCAACTAAGACCTTGGAATTATAAATCCAGGAAAGAGTTTGTGTATTGGAAAGGAGGAAGAGGAGGAGAAGGGGAAGGGGAAGGAGAAGGAGAAGGAGAAGAAGGAGAAGGAGGAGAAGAGCTCCACTGAAATTAATAGGATTTATTTCCAAGTAAACATGCACGGAAATACCTTGTGTATAATGTAATTTCATAAGCCTCTTTAAATAGGCACTGATACAGATTTAAATGCTCATCCCAACTTATTTAACTAGAGGTTCATCAAAAAGCCTTTATATGCATTCAATAAATTAAAAGGGCATATTAGGATGATACTGATTTGTGGCACAAGGAAGAAACAACTCTTCAGGGTTAATACTGTTACTGATATGGTAAACACAATTTGATATTTGTTAGATCTAACAGCAAAAGAGTAAATAATGGGCATAAAACATTAGGTACCAAGGACAGAAAGTGAAAAAAGATGAAAAATGATGCATATAATGTGCCATTGAGAAGCTACATCAATATTTAAAATGGTCCAACCATTGTTAAAACAACAAAGGTGATGAAATTAGATCAATGAGAAACATGACTTCTGGTTTGACTTCTGGTGCTGTTGGACATGAAGACCATGAGCTCCATGGCCGTGCTCCAAGCCTTCCATTGGAGGGCTCCAAATGGTGGAAAAGCCACCCTGGAGGGGCAGTGAAGTAAAGGGGAGCCCCCTGGCAAGTCAAGGAGAGCTGCATATCTCCTCCCTGACTAGGAAATTCCCCTTTGAAAATGGAGAAAGTGGCGGTCAACATGGCTGTCCCGAAGTCGGAGTCAGCCAGAACACAAGACAGTGCAGGAGGAAGTGAGGAGTGAACAGAAGTTGTCACTGGGTACGACAATTCCTTTTTAACTCAAAATTAACCCCAAGAAAGATGCAATCCTAAGAAAAAAGACTCCAAAGCCACTTTACTAAAGTGACAGATATACTTTAAAAGAGAACTATATTGAAAACAATTAGACAGCTATCTGCTGTCAATGGGCAGACAAATGGGCGAATTGGCAAAATAAGATTTTGATGGGAGAAAGGTCTAGATTGAATAATTTCATTATTATGTGAATCAGAAACAAATATAAGAAGTGTGAGAAATGAATTAGAAGATGGATGACGATTGAAACTTTAAGAAGAAGAGATGATGGTTAAGGAAAATGGCCATTTAAGTGTTTAAATTGTCTAACTATAAAATAAGGCAGAAATAAAATTAGATAGGGGAAATAGTAGAATAATAAATGTTCATAGAATATATAAAAATAATAGACAGGAAGATTAGAAATTTATTGAGGTCAGACAATTATACTATTTATTTTTAAATAACAAAACAAGGTTATTTAGAACCAATTTTGTTTACAATATTGAAGTGAATGTGTGGAATGAATAAAAAAGATAGAATTGGATTAATTTGAATGGTGTTTAAAGTTAATTTGGCTATATATAATAAATGTTTTAAGAACTGTTTTAAATGAAAAATGTGATGGAGAACACAAATATTATTAATATGTATTGGATTTAAATGAACACTTAAAATGAATTTTGTTTATATATAGTAGAGAAATGTTTTGATTGAATAAATCATACAGAAAGTAAGATAGACAGAAAAATGAGGAACTAGGTATGTGTAGCTAATATATGTTTAAATAAGATGAGGATAATTTAAAATTTGAAAAATGTGATAGATATTAATGATGAATTGGATTAACATGAATAATACCCAAAACCAACTCTGTTCACACATAAGATGGTGTATGTAAAGAAAAAATAATATTTTTTTTTTAAAAAAGGTCAATGAGAAACATATCCACATTTTTTTAAAAGGAGACATTAATGGGGACATACTGCTGTCCAAAATGATATCTGAACTGTCTACTGAACTTTGAGGGCATGGGTAATGCTACTTAAGGCTACCATAAATTTAGCAATAGCTGCATTTAACTTCTACCTTAAACATGAGAAAATCAATACAGTATTTCTTTATTTAACAATGCACTTTAGCACAGGGAAATGAAGAACTTAGAATTTTTTAAAATAATATCTCAACAAACGAAACAGTAGATGAATCTGGTCCATTAAACACCACAGATTTCTAGTCTTCCTCAGCATTGGACAATGTGAGCAGGGATTGCTGAAAATTAGTTCATCAAATGTGAAGGTCCACAGATTCTCTCTCTTCCATATATTCAATGAATTTATTCTTCAAATTCTGATTCCTATAAAGCTTTACCAGGACCGTCTATGTGCATGATCGAGCCATCAACTTTGGAGTGTCAAAAATTAGCATTTCGATTTCCCCATTCTACAAATGTTGTGATACTATATGATACTTCAGGTGTCTCTTCATTTCCCTCAGCTCTTCAATCACTGTTGAATTTATTCATTGTTAGATTATAAAAAATGTAAGGTTTGGTGCATTTAAAATGGCCAGCTAGACCAGGCCACACCAAACTCACTCAACTGGCACCAGGCTGTCTGCTGCTAGGCAGACTTTGCCGCCCGAATGTACCCATGTGAGTCGTCAATCACAGGCTGAGCAGAAGCCTATAAATATGGGAGGCACACATGCCTTGTGTGCCTCATGTTCTAGTCTAGTTCTTCCAATATGTGTTCCTCTTCTGTATACTGACTCCCTTGTGAATGATCCTATAACTGCTTGCACAGTAAGCAGTTATAGGATGACTGTAAATAAACATCCTTTCTTATGGACCTCGAATGCCTCAATCTTCTAACTCCATTCCTGTAATCCATTGACCTCCAACAGTTGTAAAGTTTTCCTAATTAGTTGTTAATTGGCTAGCAGAGTAAAATCCAGTTTGGTCTGCATTCAGACCAATCAACAGGAGAGCCAGGCAAAGCTGCTCTTAACAATAACCCAAGGAACTGCTACAGGTCTGAAAGAGGAAAGAAGTTGTATCAGGGCAATCCAGTCAAATAACCTCATTTCCTCATTAAACCAGATCTTCAGAAAATTCCCCAACACTTTCTGAATCCTCTAGGCACCTCATGCACACATATCTAACAAGTCCCTTTCCTTCTCTGCTGCAATCAGAGTGATTGGTTCATGATAAGAACCAGAACTTGATGGCCTCAACTTTCTTATCACATTGTGTCTGCTCTGAGACAAACAAACAAACAAACAAAAAACCCCAGATCATGTCCATCAAGTCCCCGTGACTTGGTCATATCCATGATTGTCATGGTGACCATGAACTCTTATCAACCTATTATTCTATCTGTATTGTCCCAGTAAGCTTTGTCTGATCTTAAAAGACTTGCTATCTAAAGAACATTTTATGAAGATAATAGAAATGATTTTTTTGCTTGTATTTTCTGATTAAGAAGGAAGGACAGTTCACTCATAATGGCAAGGTAATTTGCACAATAACTAAAATTATACTAATTTATAGAAACATAAGGAGTTTTCATGCATCGCAAAAGCCTTTCACACTTTTTAAATATACACTTGGTGTTTCTGTTGCCAATTTAAAGAACAAAAGCCAAAGCACGCTGCCTATAATAATGACTACCCCTTGCAAATGCAATTGCTGACATTCTGACTATTATATTTTACAGCTTGGAAAGAAAAACATTGTAGTAATTAAACATAATACTGTACTGTAATACAAGCATGAAATGCACCACCTGCTGGCCATTGTCTTTACTGTGTCTGAAAGATACCTCACAATTTGCTATACTGTAATAAAAGACAACTGGAAAATTTGGATTTATAGAGAATATTGAATACTGGACATGCTTGGCAAATACTATATTGTAGTAGCTATCTAACCAACAATGGAGAACAATCAAGATGTATCAAAATATATATTTCTTCTCTTCCTGTCGAGGTTATCTATGGGCTTCAAGCGTAATTCTGTTGGATTTCAAATATTACACTAGCTTTCAATAAGCTACTAACTACATTTCAAATTGCAAAAGACACATGGTGCCAGGCAATGGAAAATTAACACTTCTCTCCAAAGCCCAGAGGAAGATTTATTTTGTAGATTTTGTGTCCTGGGAAAACTCTGACAGGGGAAGAAAGTGAGAAATGGAGATATCATATACTTCTCCCACTCTAAAACATGCCTATGAGAAAAATAGGTGCCTGTTTCAACAGCTTAGTAGAGATAAATCTTGACAATTCAGAAGTTTCAGCAGATTCAAAATGAAGCAGTTTTGTGCAAATGTAGATTTCTGTATGTGTCACTCCTTTTGTAGGAGATGTGCTGTTGCTGATTTGCTTCTGGGTCCAATTCAAGGTGCTGGTTATCACATTTAAAGTCCTACATGAGTCGGAGCCCAGTTAAGTGGTGTGGTGGCCTAGAGGTGGAGCTCTCGCCTCACAATCAAGAGGCTGTGAGTTTGATCCTAGGTAGAAGCAGATATTTATCTCTCTGGGCACAATGACAATATATTTGCTGAACAAAACTCCGCATTGGTGACAGGAAGGGTATCCGGCCAGCATAGACTCTGTTCGTTCCATTCAGTTGCCTAGACTCCACCCTACAAGGGATTATAGGGTCGTTAAGAGAAGATGATGATCTAGTGAGAACAAGCTCTGATGGCTCCATCCCTGTGGAATGTCATTCCCACGTTGATGCTTTTCTGGAACATACAGAAGATGTGGCTGTTTCAGCAGGCCTGGAAATATGGAGCTGCTCAAGTGGCTGAATTGTCTTTGTTGCCACTTTAGGATGGGAATTTGTGAATTTTTCTACTGTGAATTTTTTTGTTTTGTACACTGCCCAGGATCACCAGTTGTGAATTGGATGGCCATATAAATTTGTTTATGAATGAATGATTGAATGAATCTGGATGTCCCATATCTAGTTTATCAAGGAGATGCAATAAAATAGTGCACAATGCAAAGCTCACACACGCATCTGTGAGAAGAATGTTTCATTACGTTTTCACAAAGCATGAGAAGTATGATCAGGTGTTGAAAGTCTCCTGAACTTCCTGCTTATGTATGAAACCACCTGTAGCCAGAAATCTTAAGAAGAAATTAACCTTTGTGACAATGAAATCCTTGATATGAAGGCAAGATTGGTGTCTGAACAAATTATTCAGTTTTGCAAATGACACAGGTGTTAAGGGCATGAGGATGAGATGATTTGAAATACTTGCCCTTTATTTTATTTATTTATTTTATTTATTTATTTAATCAAATTTATATGGCGTCCTACTCCAGGAGGACTCAGGGTGGCTTACAACATATTAAACACAATAAATACAAATTTTAAAAATAAATTAGATCAAATTTGATTAAACTAAGAGTTTAAAACACCAATTAAAAGTTTAAAAATGATGGCCCCTCAGGTTAGACAAGCTTGCTCAAAAAGGCGCAATGGAAGGATCTTAAATCCGGGATGGTCCTGATGTCCGGGGGCAGCTCGTTCCATAGGGTGGGTCCGGGGGCAGCTCGTTCCATAGGGTTCTCCCCCTGGGGGCCGCCATTGTTTGGCCGACGGCACCCTGAGGAGGCCAACTCTATGGGAGCGAACTGGCCAGTGGGAGGCTACTGGCGGCAGAAGGCGGTCCTGTAGATATCCTGCCCTAAGCCATGGAGCGCTTTGAAGATCATAACCGGCACCTTGAAGCATACCCCTTTAAGGCAGCAATCCATGGTCTCAGAGACTATATAGAGACAAAATACTTTTTTCTCACACAGAGTCACTACTGCTGTGCTTCCCAATCACATGATCATATTTTGGCAGGTGGCAACCAACACATATACAACCGGTTGCAGTGTCCTGAAGTCAAGTGACAGCAATTTACAACATGTTTTGGCTGATTTCCAGTGTTTTTCCCAGAAATGGCAAACATGGCCATTTGTGATTATACACTCACTTAACAACTATGTAATTTGCTTAGTGACTGCAGTGACTTGCTTTATAACCATTGAAAAATTGACACCAGTTGAAAAATTGACGCCTGACAAGGAGCAACAACTTCTCCTTGCTACCTAAAATGCACTATGACTTAGAACCAAATTGAAAGACAAATTGTGGTTATTAAGTAGTACCTGCATATTCTTTTCTAGACTCTTATTGCTAGAGCCTTTTCACAGAATTTTAATGATCAGTATGAATTAATACATAGAAATAAACATATATTACCTTTCCTCTGTCCAGCTTTCATAATATTTAAGACAGATTTATAGGTTACCGAAGGCTCAGAACATTGTTTTCCTGTCAGTATAAATTTTTCAGTCTATTGTTATTAGTTGAAAAGTTGTGTCCGACCCATCATGATCCCATGGACAGCGTTCGTCCAAGCCTTCCTATCCTCCACCATCCCCCATAGTCCATTTAAGCTCACACCGACTGCTTCAGTGACTCCATTCAGCCGCCTCATTCTCTGTCGTCCCCTTCTTCTTTTGCCCTCAATTGTTCCCAGCATTAGGCTCTTCTCCAGTGAGTCCTTCCTTCTCATTTGGTGGCCAAAGTATTTAAGTTTCATCTTCAGGATCTGGCCTTCTAAAGATCAGTCAGGGTTGATCTCCTCTAGCACTGATTGCCTTGCAGTCTGAGGGACTCACAGGAGTCTTCTCCAGCACCAGAGTTCAAAGGCCTCAGTTCTTTGGCACTTAGACTTCCTTATGGTCCAACTTTCACAACCATACATTGCAACTGGGAAAAAAATCATCTTGACTATACGCACTTTTGTTGGCAGCGTGATGTCTCTTCTTTTAGTATGCTGTCTAGATTTGTCATAGCTTTCCTCCCCAGGAACAAGCATCTTTTAATTTCTTGGTGGCAGTCCCCATCTGTACTGATCTTGGAGCCCAAGAAGATAAAATCTGCATTGCCTCCATTTCTTCCCCATCTATTTGCAAGGACTTGAGAAGACCAAATGCCATGATCTTAGTTTTCTTAATGTTGAGTTTCAAACCAACTTTTGCACTCTCCTCCTTCACCCGCATCAAGAGGCTCTTTAGCTCTATTAGTAGGACTAATTTTAGTCCTATTAGTAGGACTAATTTTAGCAGAATAACAGAGTTGTAAGGGATCTTGAAGGTCATCTAGTCCAACCCCCTGTACCTGATAAAGGTATTTTATCTAATGTGTAAGGATCCGTGTGTTCATATTTTCCACTTAGACCTGTTATAAAGAAAACACCAACTTTTGAAGTCATGTACTTCTTGAAAGAAGTGTGTCTTCTTTCAGAAATAATTATTTGAAACACAAACTGAAATGTAATCATATTTAGTTTAAATTAGAAAGGCTAATTTAATAGGAGATAATGTGCAAATCCTTTTCTTACAGGAACATAGAGCAATTTGTCACAAAAACGGCGGACCAATTTGCATTATAATGGGTTCCCTTATCATTTCCGAGTATAATTGTTTAGAACATTTTGATACAGTTTATAGCAAACACCCCACAGAGAGAAATTTTCAAGTTGTACCTAAGAACTGCTGACATTTATTACTGCCTGCATAAATCTCTGAGATTGTATGTTAGATGTTAATAAAGATCATATGAGATATAGGCGATTGCAGTCTCCAAAATAACATCTTCTAATCCATATGCATTTGGCAAATGTAAGTATTTTTAACACAAACCAAAAAAGAGGCTGTTCTAGCTGTCGGATGTGTAGAAAGTAATCTGTGAAACAAATCTGATCCCCAATGCTACTCAGCAACATCGTTTTAAAGCAAGAGACATCAAAAGAGTTGTTTATTTGGAGAAAAAGATGCATGTTGTCAAAACTTGAGGCAAATAAAGATTTAAATATTCATAGGAGTATGATGCTAGACTGAACACGTACACGGGAGATATCTTTGATACTTTACTATGGGACAAAATTTGTTGGTAGCACGAGGGAAATATATATTTATATGTGATTGTACATGTAGCTGGGCAGCGTTCTGCCTGAGCTCATGTATTTCATCACTGGGATACATCACCACAGGGTGGACTCTAAGCACTAAAGAGATGAAAGAGGAAATTGTTTAGCATGGTGTTTTTGAACTCAAACTGTTGTCTGGAGAATGGGCTAAACATTAAGGACAGAAATGCATATACTACACTAGAGTCATTTAATTTAAATAAATCATAAGGATATGCTTTATTTAAATTAAATGGTGGCTTAGAAGTTAAGATACTGGGCTTGTTGGCTGGAAAGCTAGGAGCCCAGGTTTGAGAACAACTGCCATGTGACAGAGTGAGCTCCCATCCTTGCTCCTGCCAACCCAGCAGTTTGAGGTACCTATTTATCTACTTGCAAGTGCAAGTAGATAAATAGGTACCACTTAGATGGGAAGGTAACAGAGCTCCGTTTTGTCATGACCATGGAAATATCATCAGACAGCTCTGCCTCCATGGCCTTAAAATGGAGATGAGGCAACCCTTGATTGTTGGCAATGACTAGCAGAGTAAAATCTGCAGAGACTTTTTATAAGGATATGATAAAATATGGATTTTTTTGTCGCAATTAGAACTTTGTCATTTCATTTCTCTATTTCATGGTCTACCAATCAAGTTAGTATTCAACTGTAAACCTAATTGGCTCATGATTCTGTGGAAACTAAGGCAATATATTGCTTGCTTGCTTGCTTGCTCACTTGCTTTTATACTTATGTGCCATCAAATCATTGCCAACTCTTACCAATTGTATTTTCTCCAGGATGATCTCTTAACTTGGTCTTTCAGGCTTTCCAATGGTGCTTTCTTCACCACTGTAACCTTCCAGTCAGATAGGAGGAAATGCATGCAGTGTAATGCATGTTCAGAAGCATATTCTGGCTAATGGAATGGCTGGCTACAGGTTCAGGGGGATGGGAAGCAACTGACTGATGATTTTTATTTTATTTTATTTTATTATTTTTTAAATTTCTATACCGCCCTACTCCCTGAGGACTCAGGGCAGTGTACAGGGCATCTAAAAATAAACTATACAAAAATTAAAATCAAATTAAACCTATGTAGCCCAGATAAAAACAAATAATCTAAAAAACCCATCAATCCAGGCTGGCAGATGTAAATAGCCATGTCTTCAGTTCCTTGCAAAATATATGCACTGATGATGTTACCTAGGTTGATAACGAAACGTCTGCAAGAAAACAACCAAGCTCAGAGAGCACCAAGGACCCTGCAGCATTTGATGGAACATAACGGTGGCATCTCCTAGCCTTGACCAGAGGAAATGTCTCGCTTCTATAATTAACGCAAAGCCCAGCTGCCTCTTCTTTAGACAAGGTAGTTCTGTATAAAACCAGGCCTAAATCTTTTTGGTTTTTTTCCCCATGCAAATACGAGACAGTAATATATTGAATACATGACAATAAATTGTGTTTATAAATGTTTACACTTCTTGACCAACTTATAAAAATTAAAATATAGGTAGTCATCAATTTACAAGCATTCATTTAATGACCGAAATTATCATGGTGTTGAAAAGAGTGACTTATGACTGGTTCTCACACTTACAACTGTTGCAGTGTCTCTAGGTCAGTGTTTCTCAACCTTGGCAGTTTGAAAATGTGTGGACTTCAACTCCCAGAATTCCCCAGCCAGCATGGCTGGCTGTGGAATTCTGGGAGTTGAAGTCCATGCATCTTCAAACCGCCAAGGTTGAAAAACACTGCTCTAGGTTCATATGATAAAAACTTAGATGCTTGGCAACGAGTATGTAGTTTCCAGGCTTGCAACACCCTGGATCACATGATCATGATTTACAACACGGGTGTCAAACTCGCGGTGTCACATTGCCGTCATGTGACATTTCATGACACTTTTTTCCCTTCGTGGAGCTGGGTTGGGTGTGGCCTATGTGTGATTCGTCCAGCCCCTAGGCTGACAGTTGGATAACCCTGATTTACAACTTTGCAATCTGGCTTCTGACAAGATAAGTTAATGGGGGGGGGGAGGGAGGTGGATTCATTTAATGATCATGTGATTCACTTAATGACTGTGATGATTTACTTGATCTGGCAAAACTTTGTACAGTTGGGCACAACAAGAACCACCACCCCTAATGACACAAATTCCAGTCACAACTGTGGTCAGTAAATTGAGGATTACCTGTAATGAAGAAGTGAGATGGATTTCAGGGACGGGATGTGAGAAATTCTGTTTTAAAAGATGGTTTTTGCTTATATTTTACTTTATTTTTCATTCTGTTCTTTTCTTAGCCTTTTACTCCTTATGGTGAAACTTGGCCTCGCCTACTTTGGAAATATAGCTCTTCATATATTTAAACTCTAAGTTGCAAGTGTGGATTTAATATATTTTTGCACACAAATGGATATCTCAAAATGATGAATACTATACAATTTTTTAAAAAGCAAATTAATATGCCAGAAGAATCCCAGCGGGTTAAAAGAAAGCAGAATGATCCTATTTAGGAGGACAATGGTTAGAGATTCATTATTGTGAATTTATTGTAAGTTATATATTTAAAAGGCAAAGCTGCTGCTGCTTTTTTTTCCCTCTCTGCAAAATAAAAAAAAATAGTAGTGCTGCTCCAAAGGAAAAGAGCAAAACTGATTCTCCCAGGAGAAAGAATCTCAGGATGAAAGTGATTCATAGCCCAATATTTATTTTAGCTATCTCCATCCTGCACAGCCGAGATAACAGAACTGGTAGTCATCTTACTGTATCATTTGTAAGTCTGCAGAAGTACTGGCAGTAGGACTTGAGTGTATCTTTGTTTGCAGGTAAGTTATCTTTCTACAGATTTGAAATAAAAAAAAATGTTGCTAGGATAGAAGAAAAAGAAGATGAAGAAGGCAGTGAGGGATAGAGAAAGAGGGGGAGAGCACGGGAATTTTCTTTCAAACATGAATGCTAATTGAAAACACTTTTGCTTGGCCATCAGTCAGGAATGAAATGTCTGTAAAAATTCACCGGACACTTTCATAGTGTGAAATTAAAGAGAGTTTATTTTTTGCTATACAGTTCTCCATTGATGTGCAACCATCAGTGTTGATGTCCAGTTAAGGGTTTGTTTGTTTGTTTGTTTTTATCTTATTTTGTTTTGACATTTTTAAGTGATGCTAGAACATAGAAGCAGCAGCTCTGGGTTTGCCTTCAATGAAATCACTACCATAACTCCCCCCACTCAAGAAAACTACATGTCTGTTTATTAAGAACGGAGGTTGACTTCATCCTCTCATTACCTACAATGTTAAAAAGTCTACCTAATTCTTTATGGATTTACATCCTAAATGTTAATAAATAAAGTGCAATTTTCTTAACCAATAATAAATAACTGTGTGAAACTTATTAACAACAACAACAAAAAAACACATGAAAACTATTATGCAGTAGGGTCAGAACTCTAAATAGTTTTATTTTTGGATAACAGTCTATTAAAATTATGGAATTTTAATAATGTAATGATGCAAGCTAACCAGAGGCATCCTTCATTTTCACAGGAGTAAATTTCTAAAAAGGAATGTGCTGTGGGCTCTTTCAGATTTTTCTACAGTCCTAACCCAACCATTCAGGATCCTAAACAAACCTGTTATTCCTAATTTTCCTATACAGAATTTCCTAGTTCCCAAACTAAATGATTGCAATTGTTTAGGCTTGTTGAATAAGCCAAAATGGTTTATTTCTCAAGCAATGGGCTTAGACATTCTGCCGAACTGGAAGCAAATTGTATTAATTTGCTATGTAAAGGCAACCATGGATTGCTTCATACATCGTTAAGCCATAAAATAGGTGATTTTGTCTGATTTTTGCTCAGTAAGTTGTGCATGTCCAGCAGCTGTATTTCATAAACTATAGCTCATGGCCTAAAGTGACTATAAATCCAGTCCTTGTATTTATTCAAGCCACTAGTTAATGGACTATCCACTACATAGTGTGATGTGCAATTTCAGCCAATGTGTATCTTGCGGTTCTTGTTCAGCTTTGAGTTCAATATCTTTATGCCCCTACATAAAACTTGTATTTTTTAACAGATATGACCAAGAAATATAAAACAGAAAGTTTGAGGAAAATCACCATCAGTTATTGCCGCTGCTACTATGATGATGGTGACTGGTCACAGAGTCAGCCAGATGTTTCTTATCTGTTCACAACAATGTGAAGTCATAGCTGGCAAGGCTTTAGCTGATATTGGCCTTTGTACGAATCACATTCTTCCCAAGAATCTAGAACCTTTTCTAAGCAAAAGGTTTGGTTCTTGGTACGGCACCCAGTGTGCCAGCAACACATCACCACAGCTAGGTTATGGCGTAATCTTTCAATCTGGATTTCCAGATCTTGATACTTGGTGATCTTCTCCAATTCTTTTCCTTCTATTCTACTATTTGCCACATTAATTATCCACACTTATTTTCTTTTCAACCACAGCCATATCTAGTGTTTTAGGAGCAACAGCTTGGTATTACTATATAAACAAATATCTGCAGTCACATCTGCCAGTTCTTAGTTACCGTTGGCTTCCATAGGAAGTAACTTCAAGTTAACATATATTTAATATATACGGGTGAAATCCAAAAGCAGGGCAGAATTTAACATTTTGCACTTGCATATTTATTGTTGCTTCACACATCTGAAAATTATGTTTGACAACTTGGCACTTAATTTTTTCCCCCAATCCAATTAAGCTGTTGGGAGACTCAATTACTACATAACATGGGTTGGGAACCCCTCAAATGCCCTCCATCTTATCCCCCCTTTATTTCCTATTGCTTTTTTATTAATAGAGTGGAGGAACTCATTAGGAACCTTGTTATCATTAACTTTGCTTTCTTCATTATGACAGACATTTTATCTCTGCAGTCTTTAAGCACCACCTCATTTAGTCCAAAATTATTCAGACTATGAAAGGGACAAGGCATGTTCTATTCACTACTCGGTTGTGTGTGAGAGAATAATCTTTTGAATGCACATTATTTGAAGTGCAAATGACTCAGAGAAAGAAATGGAGTTCCTCAGCTCCTTTGCCAAGTCATTGGAATAGTTGGCCTAAAGCAATGCAAGAAATGCCAACATTTCTGAAGGTCTCTTCTGTTCTAAGATGTTGCTGTAAATATCTGTAAATAAAAGATCTTCAATTTCAGGCCTGAAGGCTCAAGTTC
>JANHFR010004226.1:58245-68973 GCA_032468015.1 Mimophis mahfalensis
TTCTCTGTCGTCCCCTTCTTCTTTTGCCCTCAATTTTTCCCAGCATTAGGCTCTTCTCCAGGGAGTCCTTTCTTCTCTATATGTTACATGTACATATATTGGATAACATGTTTTAGAGCAGAATCAAAGGATGTTGACAGTCAGGGATGCTACAGATATGTCTTGGATTTAATTAATGGTTATTTATCATTCTCATTTTTCACACATAAGTGGAAAGCAATTTCCTCTGAAACCAAAATAAAATTAGAAATGGCTAAGTAATAATGTATGAAATGAATTTATGTTCATGTTTGTTCATATTACTTTTTTTTTAAATGTCCCCTGGCCCAAATTATACTATATTACGTTTATGCATTCCCAGATCTTCTGCTTTACCATTTGCTTTCAGAGTACTGTTAGAAAGAAAAAAGTATTTCCTGCTCAGCAGGCTCCCAGCATCAAAATCAAACTTGTTAAATGAAAGAACTTTAAAAAAAAATGAAGTTGCTTAAGAGAGACAGCAAAGAGTTGTGATTTTATTGTTTTGAAAAAGAAATCACATATTCCATATTATATTTTCTAGCTTTGAGATAGAAACATTTTGGATTGACTAAAGTAACATTCGTAATTGCTAAGGTAAACATTGTTTTTTTCCCCCCTGCAACAGCTCCAATTTTACACAAATTAATTTTTAAAAAAGCCGGAGAATTTTTATGAGCAAATATTCTCCAGGGGATACAGCTATGGGTTGTCATAATCATACTCTCAGCAACAGGAGAATCCTTTTTGACAGAGCCTAATAATAGAGAAAGGGAAATAATCTGCACAGGTAAAATAAAAGAACAAGATTTGGGTTATACGTATTAGGGAAATGACAGCAATTTGTGGCTACTGACAATCCCTAACTCAGAAATTTCAGCTATTATTACTGCTTCCAGGATGAAAACATACCATGCCAATTGTGGCTAGTTAACTCTTCATTCACCCACTGCATACACACATAGACATTTGAAACTTATCCATTTGATTTTTATGTAAGGTATCATTTCCATCTAGAAAACAAGTGCTATTGATACATTACTGTCCTGTGCCCAACACATCTCTTGGGTCAGGTCTCAGCTCTCTCAGCTAAACTAGACAGGAAACAGGACCAAGAGAACTAATTCTATTGTACTATATAGCTATATCAACAGAATCTTGCAAGACTAAAAATAAAAACTTCCCGTCGCCATTTTGACTGCTTGATCCATTAAGGCGGGTCTTTCTTAAGTGTCTTTCTCTGACCATTAGATCACATGGGGTTCCTGCCTCTTTTATCTCATTGTTTCCTAGGGAGCAACTCTTCCTCTCATTCCCCAAAATCATCTACACATTCCATTACACTGGCAACTAGTCAAGGAAGGCTGTTCATTGTTGAATATAATGAAGAATAATGGAGTTGCATTGTAAGGTAACCCCAAATTTTGTTTTATTGTTAGGAAAACAACCTTCAGGCCCCCAAAAAATGTCTTTTTCTCTTCCTTCTCTTATCTAGCAGCATAAGATCAGATATGTTTTACATCTTTACAGGAAAGTATGACTTTACATAAACTATAGTGATGGCACCCTAAATTCAGTTTAATCCTATGTTCATTGAACCATGCCAGCTTCATAAATTATTATTTGAAATTGCAACATGCCAGCTTCATAAATTATCTAAAAATATCGGAGACTGACTACAGTCTGTCCAGGTTGGGAAAGATGATAAAGCAGTTAATCTAAAATGCCTGATTTTAAATTAAAATGGAAGAAAAGCTACCAAATCCATAAAAGCTGAAGCTTCTCTCTATATGATCAATATGGCTTGACATTAGATGTTCAAATTAGTCTGTTTTCCTATCATTGATTTCTCCACTGGTCATTTTTCCAATGACATTACATACACTCCTAACCAGATTACCTCAGATAGAAGTGAAAACATATGTATATCTTCTTTTTTCCCCCAAAAAATATTTTCAAAGTATACTTCGCCAGCTGTTTCTCATACTTTTATATGAAGATAAGTTTAGATCAGGCTTTGATTTAAGATATTAGAAGTATTTTAAACAATATCTTTTTTCATTAAGTATATATTTTTCTCCTATTTACATTATCTGCTGTCCAACCTAATTACCAAAAATAACAGAGCAGAAGAGTAAGTTACAGTAGAATAACTCTAATTAAACTGATTAAAATCAAATTCATTAACAATAATACAAGCGATTCCCAGAATCTTCCAATTTGCAAGCCCATCTAAAATAGCATGCACTGCTTTTGATACATGATTGCTTCCTCATTACAGATAGCAGAAGTAAATTAAAGTATTAATATCAATGCAAATGACAGACAAACAAAACAAAAAGGTTTTTAGTATAGTATTCCCTGTCCTCCACCACTCTGAAAACACAATGAAACAGTAGATACTTTTAAATTCATATTATGGCCAGTAGTACGGATATTTAGAAATCCATGTAATCTTGAGGATAGAAGGAATCTAAACACAGAAACTCTACCCAGCCAAAAGAGCTGTTTTGGTCATGTTATTTTGGGCATAGGGTATAGAGCAGGGGTGTCAAACTCATGTAATCACGGTGGTGTTACATGACATATCACGACTTTTTTTCCCCTTTGCTAAACCGGGCGTGGCCAGTGCATGACACATCCAGGCTGCGGGCTACGAATTTGGCAGCCTTGGTACAGAGATTAGGTGAGGCCATCACTCTGAATTTGTCTTTCATATGACTGGAGTTGGGTATGTCTTTGACTATCATTACACTTATTTTTCTTACCATGTTTGTCTTAATTAGGTTTCAGTCCTATATAGACTGTCCAGAGTTGTAATTAGGAGATGGGCAGCTATATCAATTGATGATTAAACAAACAAACAACTTCATTTGATCCACAGTCTCCTAGAAACAAAGTTTTCACTTGGGTACACTAAATAATAGGCATCATTGTTGATCTAAACAAGTTATGCATAGGATAAAACTTATTTCTGGTATGGTAATTCTGAAAGCAACATCTTTCATCTTTGTTTAATCTGAAATCTTTCTGCTTTAACTTGGAGTGCGAACGGAAATATTTATTTGGAAATATGACTACCTGCATTTATAAACTCTCACTGATTTGCAGAATTGGAGAACATTCTCTTTTTTTTTTTTATTGAAAAGTTTTACAAGTACATTTTTTAAAAAAAACTTTTAACCCCCCCCAAAAAAAAACCAGAAAAGAAAAAAAAATATATATATATATATAACCCCCACCCTAACCCTCCCCCACAGACCCTAGAATTGGAGAACATTCTCAAGAATAATGTGTAACAACTTCTAGACAAAGAGGTGTATGTGGAAGTTGACAATATTGAAAATTGTATGTAATGCAATATAATACTCAATATAACAATACTTAATATAACAAAATATATTATTTTTATGAAATCAAAATGGAAGGCTTCTGGTAAACCTCATTCTTCTCACACGACTACTGCTAATAATTTTCATGAATTTCCAGGTTGTTTACCTTACCTATAGGAGAGGAAACTCCATGGGGTTCTTTTCTCATTTTTCCAGTTTTATTTCCTATAGCAATTTGTAGAAAAATGCCATAAATGCAGCAGCATCCACAACACACTACCATAATGACTAAATGATAGCACATACAGGACATCAGTGCTCAAATCCTATCCCTACGTTTGTCTCCCTATGTCTGTTGCAAAGAAATAAATAATGGCATTTGAAAATGTCATAAACCTGGGGCTTTTCACCAGGTTTGCCTGGTGCATGAGTTGTGCCCCTTTCTGGATAGGGACGCCGTGTGTACAGACACTCATGCCCTCGTCACCTCCCGCCTGCAATGCTCTCTACATGGGGCTTCCCTTGAGGAGTACCCGGAGGCTCCAGCTGGTGCAAAATGTGGCCGCGCAGGATGTTATGGGAATATCTCGGTACTCCCATGTTACACCTCTCCTGCGTGGCTTGCATTGGTTGCCGGTGGTCTTCTGGGTGCGCTTCAAGGTACTGGTTATGATCTTCAAAGCGCTCCATGGCTTAGGGCCAGGATATCTACAGGATCACTTTCTGCTGCCAGTAGCCTCCCACCGGCCAGTTTGCTCCCATAGATTTGGCCTCCTCAGGGTGCCGTTGGCCAAACAATGTTGGCTGGCAGCCCCCAGGGGGAGGGCCTTCTCTATGGGAGGTTGTTGCCTATGGAACGAGTTGCCCCCAGACATCAGGACCATCTCGGACATGAGATCCTTCCATCGTGCCTTGAAGACCTGGGTTTTTTTAGCAAGCTGGTCTACCCTGAGGGGGCATGGATTTTAAACTTGGTTTTAATTGGTGTTTTAAATTGTTAGTCTCTTAATCGAATTTGAACTAATTTATTTTTAATATTTGTATTTATTATTTTTTAAAATGTTGTAAATAAATCAGGTTGCCATGTGTCCTCCCTGCCCACATTGTGAATGACCATCACCAAGGTTCAATTCGCAAAAAGTCTGTGAAATTTCAACAGAAAAAGACACAAGAGGATGAAGTGGTAGGGTTGGGAGGGAAAGAGACTGATTTGTACTATACTCAATTGACCATTATTCATATGGAAAGAAGAAAGGAATACTGTCAGGATCAATAATTTCCATGTAAGAATATGGCTTCTGGAAGGACATTAGATTTTTTTTAAAAAAAAAAAAATCTGCTATTTCTTAGCATAAGGCTGACCCTTTAAATTAAATAAAACTAAAAAAAAACAGTTTTGTGCCAAATTATGATACAAACTCAAGATAAACAGTGTTTTAGAAAAAAAAATCCATCAACATGAAAATGGTCATTTTTTTTTAAACTTTCCTTTCCCATCTGTCACTGGTAAGACATAGGTGCTTTGGGCTAATTAAATGTTAATGAAATCTAAATAATCTGCTAGTCCTAATGCATTAGCCAAGCACAGTAACTGCTGAACAGCTGTTGCTGTTTGACAAAACTACTTCAGTCAGCACCTTCAAATACATATGATGATCTGGACTTGGTGATGCATTTATGCATAATGTATTTCAGAAGAACCTGTAATTATTTTTGCTTGAATTACAGGTTAAATGTCTCCATCATGGAAGAAGGAAATAGTTTGACAACAGAAACATAATGTGGGGAGAGTCCTTCAATGACATTTAAAAAAAACAAATATTTCATTTACACATATTGCTCTTATTTTTCAAATCCACCATGTAGAGTACAGAATTGAACTACTAGTCTGGGACTACTAATCAAGTCCCCAGTTGATCCAAGCTCAACTGATGGCTTTGGTCCATTGGCTCTTTCTCCGTGGAACCAACCTCACAAACTTGTTGTGGGGATTAAAAAGAGAGGAACCCTCCTAGTTTAATTTATTGATCTGTTGATTGAGCAGGTTAGAAGTTCAAGAACTTGCAACTACTCATACCTACACAATGGAGCACAAGGGCTAGCATTTCTGCATTGCCAGTCTTATTGTCATCTTTATCCTCACAATAACGATCCATTTGTTTAAAAGTAAGAAAGCCTACTCAGAACAGCTTGAAGGTTTTGCTATGACATCTGTTAAAAAAAGAAAAGAAATCCACCTCTGTTAGTACAATTATACAAACTTTCATAATCTTTCTTTTAGAGCTTATTCCACAAACCAAAATAATTACTTTCTCCCGAGGAAAAAAAACCCGGAGAAGAAATAAAGGCAGGGTGACTATGAAACAGCATGTCACCTAATACTTCCTAGCCAAAAAGCATGGATACTCATATTTTTATATGTTCAACTTTATGGATTTAAGCTGAGACATTGATTCTATCCTTACAGGGGAAGTCTGGTGGAAGTTGCTTTCTTAATGTTAGAGTAAGGCTTATGTAGCTTAGTTAAATATTCCATGAACACAGTTAACATGTTAGGTGGTACATTAGCAGCTTCATTCTGATGACATCTCAATTCAAAAAGGGGAAAAAAATAAGTATATTGTGGGCCATCTCATCTTCAGTATTAATGTGAAAGCAATTCTCAGCTTAACCACCTCAAACAAAGTGTAATTCCTCTTTCCTAAGTTTAAGGTTAGACCAGGCAGGGGTAGGAAACAATGGCCCCTTTATGACCTGTGGACTTCAACTCCCAAGAATGTTTAAGCCAATTAAGCTCAAGATTTCTGGGAGTTGAAGTCCACAGGTTGTAAAGGGACCATAGTTGTCTAGATCTGGACTAGAGAGTTGCCTGCCCTTGTTTATGCTGAAGATGCAGCAACTTTTTCTGTAACTCTAGTTGGTCTCAAAACTATTATAGGGAGGAAAGGCTCACAGTCAATATTACAAATGCAAAGCCATGGTTCTCGTGAAAGGACTTGGTTATCACAAGGACTGAAGCTGATAAATATACAGCAGGCTACATTCTTCAAATAATTCAGCATAGTTTTCCAACCCTCTGAAATCTACAACTAAGCTAACTTTCTGACAAGGCCATCATTGTGCTAAGATTATACTGGGCTGCTTTCACACTAAAGGAAGCAAAAAACATACAGCTGCCTAAACTCTTTGAAGCCAAATCCATCTGTCAGCTCTCAGGTACGTACATATAATAACTTAAAACTCTTAGACATCATATCTAGTCCAGAATCCTAACAATGCATTTCAAGATCTATCTTAGGTTTCAAAGGGAGCACTCCACATAAACTGGGATTTTCTCTGCTGGCATTGCTGGCTGCTAAAGCAATGGATTGCAAGAATCATTGAAAGAGAGAGGAGAAAAAGCCACAGTCTCAAGAGAAATCTGAGCCCAAAGCAGGGGTGGGTTTCCACTGGTTCAGCCCGGTTCAAGCAAACCAGTTGTTAGCATTGCCATGGAGAGTTGAAAGTGGGTACACCCAACCTCCCACTCTCCTAAGCAATCCTTTATTGCTATGCATGTGTTCCAGTAAGGCTAGGAAACATCTGAGAAGTGCAAAAGACAAAAAATAGCTCAGGCATGCCTCAGCTGTTTTCCGGCTCTGGCGCTTCTCAGCTGTTTCCTAGCCCGAACAGAACCTGTGCACAGTACGCGCATGGTGTACGCACCTCCGTGTGGCTGTGCACGTGTTCCATTTGAGCTAGGAAACAGCTGAGAATTGCCAGAGCAGGAAAACAGCTGAGGTGTGCCATCGGCTTTGGTGCATCTCTGCAAACGGAACATGTGTGAAGTACCTGTGTACGCGCAAAGCGAACTGGTTGTCACACCAGTGGAAACCCATGCCTGACCCAAAAGAAAGATGGGATATGTTGGAATGGTGCTGTTCGCCAGACAATGCCGGCTGGCGACCCCCAGAGGGAGAGCCTTCTCTGTGGGAGCACCTACCCTCTGGAACAATTTGCCCCTGGAGCTTCGGATAAACCCCCACCCGTGATCCTTCTGCTGTGCCTTGAAGACATGGCTCTTCCAAGGAGCCAGTCTAACTTAACCCACTGTTAATTTTAAATTTGTTTTAACCTTATTTAATTTTAAATTTTAATTTGTTAACTCCCACTTTTTAAAATTATTTATTGGATTTTGCAATTTAATAGTATTTTAAATTTTGTATTTTGTATTGTTTTTTTTTATAGTTGTAAGCCACCCTGAGCCCTTAGCGAGAAGGGTGGCATATAAATCCAATAAATGAAATGAAATGAAATGAAATGAAATGAAATGAAATGAAATGAAATGATAGGTCAATGGTTGTTGCCATTGTCTTGTGGTGAAGATAAAGACGTGACACATGTTGAAGTAAATATTAGAACTGTTTATTATATACAAAATAATAAAATAATATGTACAAATCTAATCCCAGTCTTTTGCATCATTGCAGTCACATATCCACATGACTGCTCTCCAAGAATTAACAAAGAAGTCAGAGAAAGCACATTAGGTGCTCAGGAAAACTTTTGCTCCTCCCCTTCCTGTGGGAGGTAGTGGGGGGAAGGTCAGGCATACCCCCTTCTTCTGTGAGTGAAGCATCATGCCGTGGCATAGCAATACTCTGACAGGATGGACAAAGCAAGGCAGAATTAACTGGCCCCAGTTCTCTGGAACGTAAGGGAGCGGGCGAAGCATCTGTTACTGTAACCTTACCATAAAGGTGACATAACACTAGTATTGTTGGTTTTGATTTCCTGTTCTCAACTACCTTGAAGTGCTGCCAGCTGCCAGCAAGATAGCAAGCTGGGTGCCTGTCACGGCCCAGAGATAGACAAATTCAGGCAGAACTTTTAAAAGCAAAGAGCCGTTTCCCTGGAGCTCAAGATGGGGATTGTAACATAGCCAGAGCTCAAGACCAAGATTCTAATAAACAGATCACAAAGAAAAAGTTGAGAGATATGACAAGATTGAATCCAGAGTTCAAAGCACGTCACAAGTTTAACAGGACCAAGCTGAAGCTTGAAAAGGGGTTCACAGCATTTTCTCTCATGAAGGGCGGCCAATAAATAAGCTAGCATCTAAGTGCCCACATGACTGGGGTATATTACTCCTTAGAGTCTGCTCTCCTGTCAGCCTACTCCTGGGCTAGTCTGTGTAATCTGCAGAGCTCAGCTCTCTGCTCCTGCATTTTTAAAGCAAGTCTCTTCTTGGAGTAGAAAGAATAAAACTTCAGAGACTCGGAGGCTGTCAGTGGGTGCAGGCAGGGAGTCCTGAGGGTGTGTTGGATCTATCCTGGCAGCAATTGGTATCATGAGTGTTCCAGTATTGCAGCGCCATGGCAGGATACCTGACACGAGGATTAGGAACATCCTCCATCTCCTCCCATCACCTCCCACTGGAAGGGAGTGGGACCAGAGTTCACCTAAGAGCATCGTGCTCTTTCCATTGTTACTCCCTGCTGCCCTTTGGACTGAGCAGCCATGTGGCTGCATAGTTGCAAAGACAAAGGATTAGATTAGATTTACAGATATCTTTATTATTTTTGTATAAAATAAATTAGATTTATACTTTGATACATCATGTGTCACGTCTTATATCTCACCACAAAGCAATGGCAACAGCCATCTATTTTTCCTCTAACAGTGAGTGCCCCTTCAGAGCTCTTACCCCTAGAAGCTCTTGGCTCTACTTCTTTCTCCTCATCCACCGAAGATGAATCCAACAGGGTCATAAAAATGAGATGGTCTCTAGAATCCACATATACCAGGTCTGCCTCTACCTCAAAATTAACTTTTTGGGTGAGTCCTTGGCCTCCATGATCATTCTAGATAATTCGTTCATTCTTTCTGAAAAACTGAAAGAGCCTTGGTGGTGCACCAAGTTGAGTGCTTGCTCTCAGCTGCCAGCTGGTTGCAATTAGTACAAGTTCTAATCTCACCAGGCTCAAGGTTGACTCAGCCTTCCATCCTTCCGAGGTAGGTAAACTGAGGACCCAGATTGTTGGGGGCAAAAAATTGACTTTTTAAGTCAATAATCTGACTTTGTAAAACACCGCTTAGGGGGGGAAAGAGCCCTAATAAGCAGGTCTATACACAGGATGAAGGCAATTGCTGTAAGTGTATTGTAAGCCGCCCTGAGTCTTCGGAGAAGGGTGCCATATAAATAGAAATAAAAACAAAAACAAAAACCAGAAAAGAGCATAATTTAGGCCAGAGCAGCTTCTCGTGTCTAGCTCTCCTGGCCACGTATCAATGAAGAGCTGGAGCTGTCTTCTAGCAACAGATGTTGATATTGTTTTCCAGCTAGATCAGGGCAACATAGGCAATCAATACTGGGAAGATATAAACATGAACTCCTTCACAGGTACAAATTACCTATTCAATAATACCTGCCACTGCACTGTGGAATTTTTTCCCCCTGTAGCCTGCAATAGGAAAGGGAAAGTATATTTATTTGTAGATTGAACCTGTGCCTAGATCCGAGGGAATTTCAAATTCTACCTCACATTTTCTTTTGGTATCCTTTCTAGAATAAGTTGAGCCCTACATTTCAAAGCTTTTGTGTTCCTTTTTTAAAAATTCTATGTCTTGCATTTATATGACATCACACAAAGCATGGTGTGTGCAATGCCTTTGCCTCCTCTTGCCCTAGTCTGTTGTTATCCTTTATAATGTTGCAGAGGAAAAGGAAAACCATGGCACAGTATCAAAAAAACTGTTTATTGTTCAAACAGAAAGCACAATTTCTCTGCATTTCACTCTATCTTAGAACAACATATCCTGGAATAAGATGTGATGCTGAGCAATCACACTCAGTTTACGACTGTATTTTAAAATGTAACCTAAGTCATTGTAACATAGAACTAAAACATTGCACCTGAAGATGCAAACATTTTAAAATAAAGCAACCTTACTTAATAAAAAAAAAAAGTCTGTTGCACAGCCAGATTGCCATTGTACTGCATGAGAAATGGCTATTCTGTGAAAAGAAGGAAATAAAACATTAAAAAAGTATACATCGTTAATTATTGCCATGGCGTAAGTTCCAGGTGGCTATAATTCAAAGATCAATCCTGGCTTAACGTGGAAGTTTCATGCATTCACTTGCATGACAAGCAACTGGAAAAGCAAATGCATAAACTGCTGACAACCACTGGATTATCTCTAAACCAGGAAATAGCTTGGCTGTCTTCTAACCCAGAATTTCTGGGTCTACGTTTCCTATAACTGCTTTGTTTAAAATATATTAAACATGTTTTTAAAACACATGTAACAGTAAGTTGAATGGGATGCAGTGGCTCAGTGGCTAAGACGCTGAGCTTGTCGATCAGAAAGGTCGGCAGTTCAGTGGTTCGAATCC
>JANHFR010004226.1:72692-83687 GCA_032468015.1 Mimophis mahfalensis
GAAAAGAAAAGAAAAGAAAAGAAAAGAAAAGAAAAGAAAAGAAAAGAAAAGAAAAGAAAAGAAAAGAAAAGAAAAATGTTATTTAATATAAGAGGAAAATCTAGGAGACAAAACGGGACCAGAATTAAATTCCAATGAGTTATTAAGTCGAATCTTTAGCTAAGGCTTAATGGATGCCTGATACACATCTGATAAAACGTGTTCAGTGAAAACTCCTCTGCTGTCTGAGTAAACCAGTCTTGCTTCTTGGTAGTTGAGAAACAGCAAACATGTAGCACCAAGTCCAGTGGTGGGATTCAATTTTTTTTTACTACCGGTTCTGTGGGCATGGCTTGGTAGACATGACTATGTGATGGGACAATCAGAGGTGGTATTTACTGATTCTCTGAACCAATCAAAATTATTACTACCGGTTGTTAGAAACCTGTCAGAACTGGCTGAATGCCACCTCTGACTAAATCCTAATTTTCTTAAGCATTCCTGAATAAATCACAGCTGACTGGGATTGCACAATACACTGACATAAAAAGAAGGTTTCTAAAACTGGAATGCCTCGGTTCGGACAACACGTAAAGCCAAACCATGCAAACAACGCTATGGCATAGTATTACCTGTGAACCCAACTAACATGCTATCACAACAATCAGTAGAAATTTTTACTAAGTTTATCTCATTCTTCCTGGTATAAATAATCTTCTCCCCGAGAAGTAGCTCTGCAAATATTAAGATTCCACAGTCACCTCCAAGAATGCAATGCCAAAGGAGGGATGTTGATTGCTTTTCATAAAATCACTACACAAAAGGAATAATGGGTGTAATGATAATAGCCTTTTCATGCAAAAGGGATGCCCCACCCCTCCATTCCTTCTTCATACTGCTCTACATTTGGTTCACTTTACCAAAAGGAAATATAGGCATAAATGAAGCACAAACCTGTCATCTGAATCAAGAGAAATGTACAAAATAATTGTTATTCTTATTCTTCACTTTCTGTGTGGGTACGGGTAGTTTATAAATTTAATTACAGATTCCCATTACAATAACAGTGACAGAAACATTGTTTTCAAAGACACTTTTTAATGCATATCAGCATTCAATGAGATTTCACTTTTAACGAAGTTTTAAAAGGCACCCTGATTACAATGTCAAGAACAAAAAAAAAAGGTAGGTAACGTTTCCTCTAATTATGACTTTGGGTACAGTGAGTTTGGCCAAAACAAAAATAAGCTACATACCATTGAGGTGGGAGGGGAGTGCATTTCTCAAATAGGTGGTGTTAGAAAGAAAAATAATGGAAGAGAAAAAGCAGCTCAATAAGAATCTCGAGAGTCTAAAACGTACTGTCTGTAGTAGGAATGGTGAAACAGGGGAGAAAATAACCTTGTTGAAACATCATTTCTGGCAAGGTGATTAGGTGGTGGGGAGTGCAAATCCCTAAACAGAGCCCTTCCTTTCATGATGCACAGGTTTTTCAGGAGGGACAAAAATTAAAGATGGAATTAGAGAGATTTTTATCTAATGCCACTCATCCCCTCCAGCAATATAGTTAATACTAAAAAAAAAATAATATTTGATTTAAGGTAGCATTGTAAGTCAGTTTTCACTCAAACTTCAACCAATATGGAAAAAATACAAGATATCTCTCTAATAATCCATGCAGCTTAAACTATAAAGACTTCTTACAGTTTCATATCTTAACGTTGGCTTTGGTATATACTACCACTGCCACGGTTTTGCAAATCAACTTTCCTAGAATTACAAGGCTGGAAGGGACCTAGGAGATCTTCTTATCCAATCCCCTGTTTAAGGTAGGAACCGTATATCTTTCTGGTCAAATGGTTGTCCAGTCTATTTTTTTCAAAACCTGCAATGATGACTTCCCATAATCCCAGAAAGCAAGCTATTCCACTGATTGTGCTCACTGTCAGAAAATGTCTCCTTACTTCTAGGCTGGCTCTCTCTTTAACAAATTTCCACCCATTGCTTCTGGTATTGTCCTCAGGAGAGTAAGTCAGTCCCCTATTCTTTGTGACAGCCCCTCAAGTACTGGAAGAAAGCAATCTTTCTCTTCAGTAGGACATATCTAGCACCCTCAACCATTCATCGTATGACTTAACCTCCAGACCCTTTTTCATCTTTTGTTCACACTTTCCCAGGTCTAAATTTTCATTTCTCCAAACAGATATACTACTTCCCTAATCATCATGATGATGAAGAGCTGTGGTGGTGCAGTGGTTAGAGTGCAGTACTGCAGGTTACTTCTGCTGATTGCCAGCAGTTTGGCAGTTCAAGTTCCACCAGCTCAAAGTTGACTCAGCCTTCCATCCTTCTGAGGTTGGTAAAATGAGGACCCAAATTGTTGGGGACAATAGGCTGACTCTGTAAACCACTCAGAGAGGGGCTGTAAAGGCACAGTGAAATGGAATATAAGTCTAAGTGCTATTGCTACTGCTAATAGATGTATGCCTCGTACACCTCTCTGAGCCTAAAGGTGTTTTTTTTTTTAATTTATCTACAGTAGTAATTGTGCAGACAAAAAAACCCTAATCTATCCACAATTACTTTCCATAAATATGTCTAATAGATTTCTGCCTAATGCATGATGTTCTTCACAGTATGTTTATATTTTCATTTCCTGCTAGCAATAATGAAAGGTTCTTACTTAGCATATTGTAGAAAAGCAGAAAGCTTCATCAACCACCCCCATACTCAGTCCTGCAAATGCCCTTGCTTTTGTCTTCTTTGTCAGAAAAAATTCCTGAATGACTTCTACAGATACTACACATGCCTAAAGCTTAGAGCTGTCATGTATTTCCTAGAACTTTATTTGCAATTAAAATAGGCCTTTACCCACTTATCAGCTTTATGTTGATAGGGACTTTCTTGAAAAAAAAATCAAAGCACAATCTTGAGAGATGTTCAATATCTCTAAAAGCAGTTCAGTATCAAAAATTATCTCTTTTTCTCTAGTGAGAGCCAGATTGCTTTAAAATATAATGAAATCTTTATCTTCATAAAAATAGACAAATTAAATGATCTCTTTGAAGTCAAGGCCTTTAAAAGCCCCACTGACCTTTTTCATTGGAATCAAGGCTTATGTGTTTGTGTCATTCAATTTTTCTATTTAAAAACTTGCCTTGCAATTTGAATTTAAATACTTCTTTTCTCTCTCTCTTTCACAATGCTGTGGCTAAGCCGCTTTTGAGCAATTCTTGCTGTTACCTGAAGAGTGGAACCACTAGTTTATATCTACTTTGGTTTCCTTCCAATTTACTTAATTAAATATCGATAGATTGCATTCTTGCTTTAGACATGCCTTAGCAGCCTCAGTTGAATTCAGGAAGTATTGATCTAGTAGTCCTTTGTTTAAAAAAAATAATCAGTAGCTAAAACTGATTTGAAAGAGTAAATGCTTCTCCTAAAGTTGTGTGCAGATGCTTGGGCAAAATTCTTTATGACCTTTGCTTTCTTGATGCTTTAAATCCCTAAATATTTCTGAATACAGATGATTTTTTTTAAAAATGCTCTTATTCATCTTCAAGATGAATCAGAAAGCTAGAGAAAATGACTAGCCAGGACTTCAGAATTTTGCACAGCACAGAAGTGATTTTAGTACTAAACTAAACAGTGCAAGGACTCATTAAGGCTGTGCAGTATTTTCATGCTGCAGAGCGGGCAAGCATGCTCAATTAGCATCTGTTGCCAATTTTTTAAAGCAACTTCATCTCTTCCTAGGATCACACAGCTGCTGGGGCAGGGAATGTGTCATTTAAGGAGTCATCAACAAGTCCTAGGTGTGATTACACACATGCTATGAGGAACTTTTTTAAATGTCTAAAATAGGAAAGGAAACAGACAGTGCACATCTTTATATATACATATACATACATACAAAAATACACATATGTGTGTGTGTATCTTTGTATGTTTTTGCAGGTATTTATATGTAAGGAATTATTCTCTGTTCAGGTTTTCTCCCACGTCTTCATTGTTGTGCTTATGAAGTTTTGGCAACTTTTCGGCAGAGTCCCATCTGCCATCATCAGTCCTTTCCATTCCTCTCACACGTACAGGAGGAATGTGTATATCTAATTATTATAACAATCCTCAACTGATTCAATTCTACTAACATATTTGCTATATTTCATTGATCTACTTTTATTACTAACTTCCATATCTATTCTCTAACCATTGACAAAATGGTTCCAATATCATATAATATTCTGTTTGCACTTTCTCTTTAATTGCAAGTGTTAACCTGTTCATCTCTGCACATTCTAATATTTTCCTGATCACATGCTCTTCAGTGGGAATCTCTTTGTATTTCCATCTTTGTACAAATACAATTCTAGCTGAAGTTAATACATGAATAAACAAATATACATTTTCTTTCCTTATGTTTCAGGTAAAATCCGCAACAGGAATATTTCAGGTTTTAAGTAAATATGTTGTTGTATCATTTTTTCCAGCCCTGTATGAATTCTTGTCCAGGATCTTTTGGCTGCTGCACATGTGCACCACATATGATAATAAGATCCAGGTGTCTGTTGGCATTTCCAACATTTAACTGATTTATCTTTGAATGGCCTTGCCAGGCTTGCCAGGGCCAAGTGCCATCTATAAAACATCTTGTACAAATTTTCTTTATAAGCTGTTGACATTGTTGATTCATAGTTTCTATCCCAAAGTTTCTGCCATTTATCTAATTCTATTGTATAGCCAAAATGTTTTGCCCATACTATCATTGTCTCTTCCACCTGTTCTTCTTCCAGCTTAGTACCCATTTTTTTTCAATCTTTCATTTGTTCTTGCTAGAGTCTTATCCAATTCTGTCAATTCATTATAAAAACCATATAATTTTGCATTTTTCTAGATTGTATTTGCAATTGTGAATACCAAATCAAATCAATTTCTTGTTCATTCAATTCTTGCTTAGTTTTGAGCTCACCCTTTTCATTCAAAGTATCTTTGTATCTAACAATATTTCCCATTAATTAGTATTAATAACATTTGGATGAATAAGTGTTTCCATTGTCGAAAGCGAAACTGGTATTTTTAAGTAATGCTGTTCTCTAGTTTTCTCCCATACTAACAGTAATGTATTTCTTATATAATGTCTTTGAAAGTAACCGTGTATCTTACTTTTCCCATACCATAAGAAGGCGTGCCAACCCAATTGCAAGTCATGTTCCTCTAAAGTCAATAATCTTGTATTCCTCAATTCAATCCATTCGTTCATCCATATTAACACCACGGCCTGGTAATATAATTTCCAATTTGGTAATGCAAATCCTCCCCTAGTTCTTGTATCCTGCAACATTTTAAAATTAATTATTGCTTTTTTCCCCCTTCCAGATATATTTTAATATTATTTTAGTAAGGTCCTTAAATATTTTTTTTTCCAGTTTTATCAGACAGTGCATGTTGAATGACATGGCTGACAGTTGAGAATGCCTGGCCTAAGTTCAGGACATATTCTGGTGCTAGATCTATATACCGTGATCACAGCTCTATTGTATTGTCTGTCTTACCCCTCCACTCAGTCAATTCAGGTACTGGAGATATTCAAACCAACAAAGATACAATTGCTATATATTTATTTTTTATCTTCAGTGTGTCTCAATCCAGATTTTGGTAGCACCTTTGACATGTCTCACTTCTAAAGCAGTTGTCAAAAATATAACTAAAATCTTTTCTTGATGTGTAAAAAGCAAAAATAAAAGTAAAATCTTTTCTTTTCTTGATCTGTCTATCTTACTAAGAAATTCACAGCATAACAGAATGTCTACTTTATACTTGTTTTTATAGGAAAAACAAAATAAAATGAACACCTCCTCTCCTTGCCCTGCCATCTAGCTATAAAGTACATTATATAAAGTGGATACTTAAGCAAAAGGAACTAAGGTTTTAAAAATGATAAAGCTCGCTTTGCATTAGATTATTTAGCCTATGTGCTACTTTCATACCTCCCCAAAATGAGGCAAAATGGAGAAAGTATGTAACTTGTCTCATGATAAAGAACACCATATCATAGGTTGTATATTTGTATGCCAATTTACGGTTGATAATACATTAATAAATGCATTTTAGGTGGTGTTACAGCTATCTTATTTCAATCTATCCCGCCCTGAAATGAATCAAGAATTATGCCTTTTAGGGATTATGGGATCCCTTTCCCAACTTTTAAAATTCAGTACAAAAATGTATTTTACTTAATGTCTGTCTTGGATTATGTTCGTATAGCAAAAAGCTATCAAGTTTAAACATGAACTTTAAGAGTTTAGGTCACATAGAATAAAATGGCTAAAAACTTTGATAATCAACCCAACTAGGGAAATCAGAAAAGCCTAGAAAAAATGAATAATCAATTAGAAATTGATTTCATTTCAATATAGATAAAGTGCTCCCCTGGTATGCAAGCTTAAGGGGCTCCCAGGCTCTCTAGCCTGAGATCAGCAAATGTTAACCGACACACAGCTCATCATGATAGAGAAGAATCTTTACTCAGCTTACATATTATGTCACATATTATTGGGAAGCTACTTTATGTATTGATTGGTCTCCATCAGTATGAAAGCACAATCTCCTCCATAGCACTGTCCCCCCAACAACTTAATGACACCTCGGCTTGCACTTCTCAGGACTAAGGCTAGATAGCACTTGATTGTTGACACTTGGGAAACTCTCAGTACCAAAGAAATTCCTAAACAGAAAACAATTTATCCAACACACTCTGCCTATGCATCTGACCAAGCCAAGTCATATGTATTTCTATGTTTCAATGTATAGACCAACTCTGATGCTTCTGAATAATTATGTCTCACAAGGTAATATTCAAAGATGCTCAAAAATTGTCATTCTTTCACTCCAAAAAGACACATGATGGATCAGGCTAAGGAAGAAAGCAAACCCAAGTATTTAATGATTTCATATACTCATGATTCAAAGGCCATAGAATGTCCCTGTCTTTGGCCTTTATAAAAAAAAGGGGGGGGGGAATGAAGGTCTAGAAATAACTAGATTAAGGTTGGAGGGAGGAATCTTTGCTTTTCAGGATTGTACTCTGATCTATGTTCAGGTCTGTTTTTGAAATGTAATATGTAACTTTTAAAACAGAATATTTTCAAATGCTGTACTGTGAAGACGTGGGAAAATACCAAACAAAGAAAAATCACACGCACACACACACACACACACCATCTTTCCTCCAAGAGTTTTCAAGAAAATATCCTTATACATTACTCTAAGAACCTTGGACTGGCTAGAGTGAATAGCTGATCCAATTTCCTACGCTGAGGATGAAGTTGAACCTGGATCCCTATCAAGTGTCTTAACATTTTAGGTCTTTTCTAAATTATCTTTTTTCCAGTGTCTATCCATTGTATTAATCTTTTATCAATAAAGAATTTAATATTTTATTGTTTTCTGTTAGCTAAAGTACATCATGCTGTTAACATACTTCGTCAGCTGCAGTGCAATTTTCATGGGTAATTTCCCTTTTGGTTATACTGATTGTTTTTCCTGAAAAAATAATTCCCATTAGAACACTGCCAGCAACAATCTGCATACTCATATCAAGGAAACATGGTATGTACTGGGTCTAACAAATTAATCACCTTATTTATACATTCCTTCATTCAGGTCGTCCAACTACAAAGTCAATCTATAAACTGCTGGAAGTCCTCAACTTTCAAACACAACTAGGGCCCAAATTTCCATTGCTAAGCTGGGGGTGGTTGTAAAATGAGTTGTCGGTGAGCTTTTTTTTGCCGTGGATGTTAAGTGAATCATTGCGGTTCTTAAGTGAATCAAATAGTTGATAAGTGATTCCAGCTTTCCTCGTTGACTTTTCTTCTCAAAAGTCATCTGGGAAGGTTGCAATTGACAAGCCTGTAATCCCATAAATCATCATAAATACATGTCGGTGCCAAGCACCTGAATTTTGATCATGAGACTATGGGACACTACAAAGGTTGTAGGTGCAACTGTCACTTTTTTCAGTGCTGTTATAAATTTGGACAGTCACTAAAAAAAATGGTTGTAGGTACCTGTAATTGCAAAAAACACAGCAAAAACTTGCATGTTTATAAAAGGTGTGCTTGGTCTAGGGTTGTTCCAGTTTCCTTATTTATAACATTCTTTGTGTTTTAAATTATTCCTCTAGGTAGCTTTCCTAACTTCATTATAAACCACAGCTACCATATACTTCTGAATATGTTAAATCTCCTTGTTACTTCCTATGAACCATGAACCTCTGCATGGGTCTAGTTCAGTGTAAAAGGAAAATAAATCAGTGTGAGTGATCAGTTCTAAACCACAGAGCTTTTTATGTGAACAGAAAACCAAACAGAATATGTTTACACAAGAAGTGTTGATTCTGCCTCCCAGTTACAACCTCCTTCTCACCTTCCTCCTTTTTCTTCTTTCTTTTATGCTGCCTCAAAAGGATTGTCCTGAACAGTTTTCAATTCCTACATACATAACGAGGTTAAAACAGTAGAAATAGAAACAATGCACTAATGATAACAAATGAAACCATAATCTACTACAATAAGACTTCTCATTATACCAAATATCTTAGCGGCTCTGGTGAAATGTTGATACCATTATCGAAAGTCACAGGTAAGAACTAGGTCTTCATTGTCCATGTGTGGGAAAGAGGTCATTCGTATGCCAAGAAGTAAGCTGTTCCAAAGAAATGCAATGAAAACTGAGAATGCTCATTTGAGATAGTCTCTCTGCCATGAGCATTGCTTCAGAAATCACATCTATCATCTAACCTGTATGAAGAGCTCTTGGATGGCGATTCCATGTGAAATATTTAATCATAGAGATACTTAGGTCCAAGCTATGTAGGGCTTCATGATGATGTTTGTCCATCGTGTTCGAAGAGGACCTTGACATTTTGTGGGCTGCCCATAGTGTGTCTGCAGGTGGCTGGTAAGGCCTATATGGGCACGGAATCAGTGGTGGGATTCAAATATTTTTACTATTGGTTCTGTGGGCGTGGCTTAGTGGGCATGGCTATGCTGTTGGCCAATCATAGGTGATATTTGCTGGTGTCAGCCAATCAGAGGGGGTTCTCTGAATCAGTCAAAATTATTGCTACCAGTTCTCCAGAACCTGTCGGAACTGGCTGAATACCACCTCTGCATGGAATGTTCTGCCACATGTCAGGCAGACATGGGTGGGCACCACTATTGCAGAATTTGCAGCTCTGGCTTTGCGGAATGCTCACTTCTTTTGTACTGTAGTAGTTCCTTTGTCTTCAAATGTCTGGCAGCTTTTGGATCAATGTGCTCCATGTCAATTGATCTTGTACCAGGGTTTCTCTTGAAGTGGTGTCGATGCCCAGGGACTTGAAGGAGGCTTTCAACATGTCTCTATATCTCTTCCTTTGTCCCCCATGCGGCCGCTTTCCTTGAGACAGCTCAGCATAAAGGACCTCTTTAGGGATGTGATGGTCTGGCATCCTTGCAATGTGGCTTGCCAAGAATGTCTGGGCTTTCATCAGCAGGGTGTGAACCGATGGCAGGCCTGCTCTGGAGAGGACCTCTGTGTCTAGCACCTTGTCCTGTCACCAGACCCTCAGAACTCTGCGCAGGCAGGTCATGTGGAAGTGGTTCAGTTGCCTAGTGTGCCTCCTGTATACAGTCCAAATCTCATTAGCATACATCAGGGTAGTTATTACAGTGGAACCTCGGTTCACAAACGTTTTGGTTTACAACCAATTCATTTCACAACCAAAAAATCAGCTAAATGTTTGACTCGGTTCACAAACAAATCCTTGGTTCACAACCAAAGGTCCTGAGGACGAAGTAATTTCAAGAGGGAAAACACCTTAAGGAGAGCATCCTTCCATCACAGAGGCAGACTTTCCCAAAAAACAGCAACCTCTCTCGTGCTCAGAATCAACCAGCTGAACAGTTTTCTCTGTTGTTCATGGTTTTACACTTCGTGTTAAAGGATTTTACTGTTATACTGTGCGTTTTGGGGCATATTTAACTTCAGTGTTGTATTTGTGTGCTTCAAAATCTTAAAAAAAGCAATAGAGTTCATAGGGGTCTGGAATGGATCGACTGTATTTCCATGCAACCCAATGGGAAAATTTGTTTCAGTTCATAACCAACTTGGTTCACAATCAAAGTTATGGAACCAATTGTGGTTGTGAACCAAGGTTCCACTGTACTACTGTTTGGTAGTCTTTGAGCTTTGTAGCAAGGCTTATTCCACGGTGGTCATTAGTCTGCCATATGTAGCGCTTGCCTTGGCAATTCTGCTTTATACATAATGTAGGGCTTTATGGGTAATAATCAGTACCTTGAATTAGATGTTATAGCAGCAAACAATGCAATGCAGTTAAAAGTCAAATGGCAAGCTAGGCAGAGCTCATTATTACATTGGCCGCTGCATTTAACATCAACTGCATGTCTTTAGGGGTAGCCCCATATAGAGCAAATTGTGGTAATCTAGAGGCAAAGTTACAAGGGCATGAGTGACCATTAATAATTCTTATTCTCCAATTAATCTTTGATGTAAAAAGGTCACCCTGCTCATAAATTGACCCACTCCTCAGCAGGAACCCTGACAAACCCCAAACTACACAACTGCTGCCTACAGCAGACAACTGCCTTGTCTATAGTCAGGGGTAGATTTACTGTGGGATTTGAAAAACGACAGCAGCTTGTCTCTATGATTAAAACTGAACCTGTTTCTCCTCATGTAAACACCAGGTACCAGATCAGAACATAATCTCCTGCTAAGCCTGAGGTGATGATATATAACTGCATATCATCAGCATATTGAAGATATCTCATCCTATCCTGGATAGATGATTTCTCCCAGCAGCTTCATCTAGATATGTGTGAAATTATATTTTATTATTTTATTATTGGTGTTGAGATTACTTACTATGTTAATTGTGTTTTCTGTTGCCATAAGCCATCATGAGTCTGTAAGATTTGGTGGTGTGGGAGGAGGACGACGAGGAGGGGG
>JANHFR010004228.1:0-15013 GCA_032468015.1 Mimophis mahfalensis
AGCACTGAAATGGCATTGGTCACTTTGGTCGATGATCTCTGGAGGGCTCGGGACAGAGGTTGTTCTTCTGTCCTGGTACTATTAGATCTCTCAGCGATTTTTGATACTATTGACCATAGTATCATGCTGCAGCGGTTGGAGGGGTTAGGAATTGGGGGCACAATTCTGTGGTAGTTCTCTTCCTTCCTCTCTGATCGGTCACAGTTTGTGTTGACAGGGGGGCAGAGGTCAACCTCAAAGCCCCTCACTTATGGGGTGCCATAGGGGTTGGTCCTCTCACCCCTTCTGTTCAACATTTATGTGAAGCCACTGGGTGAGATCATCCATGGTTTTGAGGTATAGTTCCATCAGTACGCTGATCTGTACATCTCTACTCCAAACCACCCCAATGATGCCGTGGAAGTGATGTCCCGCTGCCTGGAGGCCATGCGGGTACCTGGATGGGGAGGAACAGGCTCAGACTCAACCCTTCCAAGACCAAGTGGCTGTGGTTTCCTGCATCCCGATATAGTCATCTTACCCCATCTCTGGCTATGGGGGGGGGGAGATCTTGGCCCCTACAGAGAGGGCTCGCAACTTGGGTGTTCTCCTGGATGTACGGCTGTCTTTAGAAGATCACATAATGGCCATCGCCAGGGGGGCTTTTTATCAGGTATGCCTGATTTACCACTTGCGGCCCTTTCTGGATCGGGACGCACTTCACACGGTCACTCATGTCCTCGTCACTTCCCGCCTGGATTATTGCAATGCTCTCTACATGCTCCAGCTGGTGCAGAGTGCGGCCGCGTGAGTGATTATGGGGGCATCAAGACACTCCCATGTAACACCTCTCTTGCATAAGCTGCACTGGCTTCCAGTGGCTTTCCGGGTGCGATTCAAGGTGCTGGTTACCATCCATAAAGCACTCCATGGCTTAGGACCTGGTTATATTCAAGATCGCCTTCTGCCACCGATGTCCTCCCACTGGCCAGTGCGCTCTCACAGGGAGGGCCTCCTCAGGGTGCCATTGGCGAAACAGTGCCATTTGGCAACCCTGAGGGGAAGAGCCTTCTCTTTGGAATGAGCTCCCTCCAGAGATAAGACTCATCCCAGACCTACGGACTTTCCAAAAGGCATTAAAGACCTACTTTTTCAACAGGCTGGTCTGGCCTGATGGGGTTTTAAATTGGTCAAGTGTTGTACTTTTAGACTTCAGCCCAATTTAATTCATTTTAACTGTATTTTAACTTTTGTATTTTGTCGTTTTAAATGGCTGTAAACCGCCCTGAGTCCGCAAGGAGAAGGGCAGTATAAAAATCAAATCAAATCAAATCAAATCAATCAATCAATCAATCAATCAATCAATCCTATATTTAATTAAAGCAGTCAAGTTGGCTGTCTCAGCAACTTCCACCATTTTCACCATCCATTCATCCATTGTGAGTAAAGTTGGCTATTTCTTCCATTTTTATGCATATAAAAATATCACTGCAGTTGTCATACATAAAACATCCATCAACCCATCAACGCCAAAAGAAAAGTCCCTGATTTCAATTGTATAAAGTAAAGGTAAAGGCTCCCCTCTCACATATGTGCTAGTCATTCCCGGCTCTCCTGCAGTCTGCTTGCTCCCCCCCAGCCCCTTGTCAGCCGCACTGATCTCTCACCCCTGTCAACTTGAAGGGCACCTGCAGCCTGCTTATCTGCCCCCCCCCTTTGTCAGCAAGAGAAGATCAGCATGGCTGGGGGTGGGGAGAGAAGCAGGCCGCAGACACAGCTTCCACAATGCCATCCTCCATGCCCTGCAGGCTGACAGTACCAACAGAGGTTCATCACGGATGAGAAAGGGAGGAAAGAAGCTGACAGGGGCAAGAGAGGATCAGGACAGCTGAGAAGGGGGGGGGGGTAAGAAAAGCAGGCTGCAGGCACAGCTTCCATGGCACCATCCTCCATGCCCTGCAGGCTGACAGAGGTGAGAGGATCAGCATGGCTGAGAAGTGGGGAAGAGGAGCCTGCAGGGCATGGAGGATGGTGTCGTGGAAGCTGCACCTGCAGCCTGCTTCCCTCTTGCCCCTATCAGACAGGGAATTCTGTTTTGCCTTTCCACAAAAATCAGCTGTTTAGCACTACTGAAGTCTGCTGTGTCCACATGTGCAATAGGAAAAGAAGCCCTGTCAAAGACGGTTCCGTCGCACATGCACAGTACAGCTTGTCTGTGAAATGTCCATGGGGGTGTCCACTTTGGGACCCTTTTTTCATGTTGAAAGATTTGTCAACTGCCTTCCTGACACCCCACCCCCACCCCCCGTGCTCATTTCCAGAGCTGAAAGTAGGAGCCTGTAAAATTTGGAGGGTTTTGGTGGACAGGTGAAAGAGCCTATTTGGGACATACCCACAAACATAGCAATGGACACTTCTCTTTTATAGATATATATAATTGAGTTCACTTTTTTCCTGGCTTTTCTATATGGCTACTAAGCATGGTAAATATCCTTCTTTTTGGTTACATTTCCAGTATAAGTTTATTTATTAAATATTAATTCTGAATACTTAAATATTGTCAGCCATAACAGAACTGAAGAAGGTAGTTGGATGAGAAGTGAAACATCATCAAAGAAAAATGAAGTCTGGTTGCCTTTTGAAAAAGCACCTTTGTAACATACCTTACATGATTACAATTCTTTACAATAAAAGCAAGTATACCTTCTTATTGGATCTGTCCATTTTCAGTAGCCATCTGAATATCATATTGTTATTAAAAGTTTTCATACTGTTTTATATATTTTTTTTCTATAGATTTACTGGGCAAAACTACCAACCTGTTCTTTAAAATCCACGAATGGCTATCCAAATATCCAGGTAACTAATAAATCTAACCTTTCTGAGCAGATGTATAAAGTTAAAGAAACTAATTGATCATGTCAGTACAAAGGTGTTGTTCATTCTGCAAAGGCCAAGTTAATTCATATTGATGTGATTCAAATTAACCTTAATCAGCTACTAGGCTAACTCTGATTTCATTACCGGATGTGTTATACTTAGACATCTCCTCCCTTTAAAAACCTTTCAGACATATTTAATCTTTGCTTAAAAAATAATAATAAAGGCCCATTTACACATCAAGTCTTATTAATGTAATTGGCTTTAAGGTTGACTTTTTTTATGTGTTGTCACTTTTGGGTTCCGTTAATTTTGAAAAGGTCACATAATTCAGTCTGATGTGATATAAATTAACCTCAAATGTTTCCATCCTTCTTTAAAATGATCGGTCATTGCTTTAAAAAATACATTCTTGTGATGAATATAGCATGCATTTTGATTCTAAACAACTGGGAAGGTTTGGAACATAGACTTTTGAGTATGCTAACTGCTATATGCATTTGTAGAGGGGGTGATATACCCTTCTGCACACATTTTTTTTTTCCCTCTGGTGTTGTCTTAAAATATTATTGGGTACTTGGAAGTGTGGTAGAGCTGATGCAGTGGATCTGTTGATTGTTTTGATCAAAGAGATTATATGTTATTAGTTTTATGCACTTTATTTATATTTTTATGCTTTTGTATTTTTCTTGTTTTTAAATTGTATGATTTTTTTTCTGCTTATTTTTTAAAATTTGTTTTAACTGTTTCTAAGCCACCCAGTCACGTACAGTGCATTCAGAAAATATTCAGACCACTTTCAGTTTTGCAGTTTTGTTATGCTGCAGCCTGATTCTACATTTTTGGAATTCATTTTTTTCTTATTAACCTATATTCAGTACCCCATAATGACAAAGTGAAAACAGAATTGTAGACATGTCCTTAAAATTATTAAAAAGAAAGAAAATCCTGAAATATCTCATTGACATAAATATTCAGACCCTTTTAACAACACTTGAAATTTAGGTCCGGTTCCCCACCCCCATTTCTCTTTATAGTTGTTGATATGTTTCTACACCTTGACTGGAATAGCAGATACCCAAGAAAACACAGGAGTAGATTAGGAACAACTCTGTGAAGAACCCTCACATGAATCCTATTGAACATCTCTGGATGGACCTGAAAATGGCTGCCCACTGGTAGTCATCATCCAACCTGCCTGAGCTTGAGAGGATTTGCAAGGAAGAATGGCAGAAAATTTCCCAATCCAGGTATGCAAAGCTTGTTGCATCATACCACCCAAAAATTTAAGGCTGTAATTGCTGCCAAAGATGCTTCAACAAAGTACTGAGTAAAGGTCTGAATGCTTATTCCAAGAGAAAGGGCTTTGAATACTTTCTGAATGTACTGGGTAATATGAAATGGGTAATACCAGTATTATATATTGTTTATATATTACCTAATATATACTCTTAAAGCTTCAAGCAATAATAATTTTTTATTATTATTTGATTTGTTTACAATTAGTCTGAACGCAATCATGTAATTAGATTAGATTTATTTCAATTGTTAACACAGACAACTTCACCTAGGCCACTTAACCTAGTTTTCTATATCCATATTATTTATTACACAGTAATTTGTATACTGCCCAATTGCAGAGTCTTTCAGCAATTTATGATATCTATGATCCAAATCCCTTGCCTGTTCACATAAAGCATTGTAATTTTTCATCATTATTATATTTATAACATCAAAAAGCCAGAAATAGCATGCAAACTTAAAGAACTCCAATAAATGGATCTTCCTCATCTACTTTTCACTATTCCATGGAAAATGAGTTCCCATTCCATCAGTCACTAGTCCCAAAGTTGACTCTGTTACTATTAGGGAGATTTCCTAACATTTTAAATTTAAAATATAATTTTAAATTGCAGGATATCCCCCCTGTAATTTAACCATTATTCCTTCTGGAATATAAAGGATGAGAGTCAAGCTATGTGACACCTATTCAAGTATTTAATTAATGATTACACTCCAGGTATGTTTTTCAATCTATAGTTATAGATCCACAAAATAGAGACATTCAGACTACACTTAATTAGTCTGCTAATCAGACTTCATGGAATACTTTAGCAAATGCTTCTATCAACCTCAAACTGCCTTCCTGTTCTTCAAATCAGCTCTTCACAATTGCTCAGTGAAATGAACTGTATGGCCTCTTGTCAGAGAATTCTGCGTCAAAATAAAAATCAAGTGGATCTTTCCTTCTTCTTTGTTGTATGTTGTACTTTATCTCCTTCTAATTGAACAGCTGGTATCCTGCTTTGATTTTAGTTTGAATGTTAGTGAGATGTTTTTGCATCCAGCTTCCTTCACTAAACTTATTTTGAACTTTATTTTACCTGTTATTATCTTTAATATTATCTGGCTTCTTCTATCTTCTATATCTGTTCTATTTAATTTCCAGGTTTTCACAGAAACATTTATAAGACCACATTGACTTGCACTGATGATGTTACCTAGCTTGGGTAATTAAATATCTGAAAGAAAACAAGCAAGCTCAAAGATCACCAAGGAATACTCAAAAAATATGAGAAATTTCTATGACGCAAGAAATTTATAATCCTTGGGTCATAGAAATCCTATGTGACCCAAGGATTATAAACTTATAAATCTTCGAAGCTTCATTCCTCCTACATGTGACCAAACCATTTCCCCATCTTAGTAAAAAGAAAAGTAATTTGGGGGATGTAGTTTGAAACTAAATTAAGTGGAATCACTATAACTTTAACTATAACTATTATTAGAGTTATAACTATAACTTTCATTGAGTTTCTCCTGGTTTAGGAAGATCTGTACTGAAATGTAAGTCATAAATATTGTAGATGTCTCATACTGGAATGTTTTTGCATTCCAGCAAAACATCACTAATACCATGGTTGTCTTCTTGTGTTTATATGTTCATACTATATTTATAATCTATGTTGATTTTTAATTGTATTGACACTTTGATGTTATAGGAAACTGGCCATGAATTGATACTTGTTATTCATAGCAAAAATTCCATAGCACTTCAGATATAAGTTTAAGTGCAGGTTTTCCTGACTCCAAAGAATCCAAAGAAAGTATATACAAAGAGTTTAAATGATAGTGTTCCAAAATGTAAATGTTTCATTTTTCTATGTTCCTAGACTGATTTCAAATGTAGCCAAGTTACACATTTATAACAAAAACAATACCAGAAAATAAGTCACTACTGCATTGGCTTTAATAAATGTACATACACATATACATTTTATTAAAGAGACATTTGCTTAATTGATCAGTTACTATATAAATAAAAGTGGACCATAATTTTTAGTGGATACAAAAAGCATACTAATGTTGCCTATTTTTCAAAATAAGAGTGTTTACTTTCTCTCATAAGACCAAATTTTTAAGAGGAAAAACATGCAATAGAAAAATAGTATCCTGCAGAGTAAGGAAAGAAAAACCTCACTTTTGAACTAACCAATGAAAGAGTTTCAAAAGAGATAGTTGCACAGATGGCATTAATTCCCACAAAGACACTTTTGTTAACTTTTTTTCAAGATGGTTCTTTAAATAGCCTTGAGATATTCATTGTGTAGTTAAACCATCTCAAACCCTGACTATGAATAATTACATTGCCCATATACCTAAAGTGAGAGTAGAAAATGGCAATTGGTTCCATATTCCAAAATCAGTCATTTTCAGTGGAGGACGCTGAACAGAGAACACAAAATATTTGTATCCGAAGGCTGATTTATTTTGACTGAATTATGTTGGATCCTTATCAGGACTTGCTGGCCTGAACTTTTTATTTTGTTTTTACAATATTTATTGATTAGTAGTACTTGGTAGATGTTTTTAACTAAGCATTTTGAGGTTTTAATTATGGTTCTAATTATCACTATGCATCATTTATAAAGTGTATTAATATATGAAAAATACAGATTATATAAATGTAATTTATCATCAAAGCGACCACAATGGTAAATTATAATAGACTTTCATAGTACAAATTATCTAAGCATTAGTGAACCATTTGTCTTTAGACTGTGTCCATTTCAATTAAAATACTATTTAGTAAAAGAAGAGATACTATAAAGAGTGCCATTATCTTTAATGATTCTTAGCAGTGTATTTTGCTTAGGTAACCATTAAATGCCTCAGATGAAGATAATTTAAAAAACAGTGATTTTTTAAATGACATTAATGTATATTTTGAGCCATAGCTAAACTATTAAGTTGGAGCTGCATTGGGTGCCAATTTGCTTCCAGGTGCAATTCAAGGTACTGGTTCTCACCTTTAACACCCTTCATGGCTTGGGACCAGGTTATTTGATGAACCATCTATTGGTCACATCTATCTGACCCATCAGACCAGGGTAGCAGGGGATGCTGCAGGTCCCATCCCCAAGGGAGATACACCTGGTGGGTCCCAGAAGAAGGGCCTTCTCTGTGGTGACTCCCTCTCTCTGGAACATTATTCCCCCAGAGATGAAAATGGCCCCTACTCTAATACTCTTCTGGAAGGCACTAAAGACCTGGTTCCGCCAGCAGGCCTGGGGAACCCAAAGCAGGATGCAGCCCATTAAGTGGGTTGTGTGATCAGCTGTCACCGGGTCAGGGAATGGGGGGTCGGGGTGATTTTGATTTTATTATTATATTAATGTATTTGTTTTTAAATTAGTTTTATGGTTTTAAATGTGGTTTCTATATTAATATTTTATATTATATTATTATTTTATATTATTTTATATTCTGTAATCCACCTGGAGTCTCCATGGGTGAATAGGTGGCAATATAAATTTAATAAATAAATAAATAGTAAATGAATATTTGCAAATATTGTATAATATTTAATGTATGCTCAAAGATTTTCTCAGTCTGTTTTCTATTTCATATTCTTAGTAGTCCAATATATCAAACAATTCAAAATACAAAATATTTTTCCGCTATGGATTATTAATATTTTAATGTTTATAATTAGCTAAGCTTATATATGACTACTTATAATTATCTGACTTTACAGTACTGTATTAATTCCTTAAGTTTAAAATATTTCACTTTTCACTTGGGTTATTTATACAACAGTTTAAAAATAGTGCTTTAGAAAAAGTGGTTTAACCAAAAAATTATAGTCCAGAGACTGTTTTCTTCAGAAACAGTCTGAAGAAAACTGCTTAAAATGTTATCTCTATGTCCTCTTTAACTTAGCAGGTGTTTGTTTTGTGTATTTTTTGGGGGGGGCAGGGTTTACTATGACTGGTCATATCAAAATCTAAAATACCTTTCTTAAACTCTATAAAGTAAGGTTACTAGAATTAAGACCAGGACAACATGAAAGAAAGTTGGACCATGTGTTGATCTTATTTCAGTTTAGCAATACATCACTAGTGAGAAGAAATGGAAAAAGTGAGCTTGTTAGTAAGTCACTAGATTCACTAGATTCAGAATGGCTTAGATAACATGGTTTCCTTGACTGTCATATATTATGTGAAATAAGTTATTGTGTCTGTATATGGTGTCTGCATATGGTATTTTTCCTTGTGTAATTTATTAAATAAACCATAGTTATGGAACCCATAATGTGAAACCAATCAATGTGCTAATATTTGATGCCTGCGAAGAATTAAAAATGATACAAAAATAAAGCTAGTTATAGACACTAATTTCTTTCAATGGACCATGATGATGAATCATTCATTTGCTTTATTCATTTATTAATGAATAGTACATACATTGTTAATACCAGTATCACTTTTGTAAATAAGTACAGATCTATGTAAATCCATTATGGAACTTATAAAAGTACAACAGTAACATACTGATCAACTTTGTAATGGTTGTTGATCGAAGAATCACAGGACAATTAATCAAGTGATGGCTAAAAATAATTTATGCTCCAGTTCTAGTGTCTCCTAAATAGCAGCAAGAAAGGAGACAATCTGATCTCTCCTAGGAAGCCGGAAAATCAAATCTGTGCTGAAAAAGCCATACATTCTGGCTTCATTTCCCTTTATTTTCTTGAACTGAAGAAATAAAAATAAGTTTTCCTTAGATAATATAACAGGTGAGACCAATTCTTATAGAAATAAGAATTCCTATAAGTTCCCTGTTCCATGTCATAAAGACCTCGAAATACAGACATAAATGCAGGCTTACTTACACATTAATTTCAAATTATTTTCTTGTTAGTTGCAAAGTCATGTCCAACTCATCGTGACCACATGGACAATGTTCCTCCATCCTCTGGAGTCCATTTAATGTTGTGCCAACTGCTTCAGTGACTCCATCCAGCCACTTCATTCTCTGTCGTCCCATTCTTCTTTTGCCCTCAATCACTCCCAGTATTAGGCTCTTCTCCAGTGAGTCCTTTCTTCTCATTTTCAGGATCTGGCCTTCTAAACAGCAGTCAGGGTTGATCTCCTCTAGTCCGAGGGACTCGCAGGAGTCTTCTCTAGCACCATAGTTCAAAGGCCTCAATCCTTTGGTGCTCAGCTTTTCTTATGGTCCAACTTTCACAGCCATACATTGCAACTGGGAAAACCATACCTTTGATTATACACATTTTTGTTGGCAAGGTGATGTCTCTGCTTTCTAGTATGCTGTCTAGATTTGTCATAGCTTTCCTCCCCAGGAGCAAGCATCTTTAATTTCTTGGCTGCAGTCTCCATCTTCAATGATCTTGGAGCCTAAGAAAGTAAAATCTGTCACTACCTCCATTTCTTCCCCATCTAATAATCTTAGTTTTCTTAATGTTGAGTTTCAAAAAAACTTTTTCACTCTCCTCCTTCACCCGTATCAAGAGGTTCTTTAGTTCAAGCTATAGACAGACACACTTGTTTTAAGAATTTAGATGATTTTATTATTTTTATTAGTATTATTTTATATGATTTATTATGGCAACTCCTCTCAGTCTGTTAGAACAAGGATATATATAAATAATATATTGCATAAATTTTAGTGCAATATGTTTCACTACTTTCATGGAACATAAAATACCTTATATGCCCCCCCCCATGTTCATGTAGCTTTTGCAACATAAAACCTATTTAAAAAGAGGCTCATTTAAAAAAAAAAAAAACCTGAAAAGTAATGTTGCTAGATTTTGTGTTTTGATTGCAACAGCAAAGAAATCAAATTTCAATTCGCTCTTCCACAATAGGGTGAACTTTTATCAGGCCTGAGATTGATCAAGAAAACGTTAGAAAATTAAAGTTTTGTAGATTAACAAGTGGTCAGAATGCGAGAAAGAATAGCAGCTCTTTTTCATAGGTCAAATCAGAAAATAAACAACACAAGAATTACTTTATCTTTCTAAGATACAGCAACAGAATTTTAAAAGCCTTAAACCATTTCCTTATACTTTCTTTCATATCCTATTTAATCAAAGTTGGGGGAGCATATTTTGAGGCTTTGTCAATCTCCCATTTTTTTCCAGAGCTTCAATATTATCCTTGACATATTTTTACCTGTTGTCGTTATCATCTTCATTAGCTTTATACTGGGTTTTTTTTGTGGCTTTATACCTGTTTACCAGCCAGAACTGATTGCAAGATGGGTAATTGTATATGTTTGTAAGAGCAACATCAAAACATTCATGTGTGAAACTAAGCCCCATATTTCAGTATCTAAGAGACTATAGTACACAAGACTAAGTAATGTAAATTAGTCCCAAGCAATTCCAATTTTCACAAAGCTATCAGCTGAAATTAAAAAGATGAATGGATTGTAACACATAATCACATAATATCTGAAACATTTCCTATCTTATTCTGCATTGATTTAAAATCCAAGTTATATCTATTTCCTATTTCTACAAGTAGAGCCCATTCCAATTCAAAGATTAGTTCCTCATTGTCTTAAACTACATGCCTCTAGTGTTATTTTAAAAGTCCAGTGATTTTTTTCTGAAATTTTAATAATAAAACAAAACTTTTAAAAACATAGAAAATATTTTAAGTTCATGAAAAAATATTAAAGGGATGACAGTGATAGTAAATTCAATCAGGCTCTGATTATTCATTGTGTTGTGATTTATGTCCACTATATATATTGCAGAACATCATATTGTGCCTGTCAAACATACAGTATAATAATGCTTGCCAAAGTATGAAATATCTGTTCTTTTTGAACACTCAAAATCTTTGCTTGCTACGGCATCAATTACATCCACTGTACCTTTTTTTTTTTTTAATCCCATTTATATATGATTACCTTTACCTCTATCTGTACACTTATGTATTGATCAATTGATTATGTGCCATCAAGTCAGTGTTGATTTTTAGTAACCACAAAGAGTAATTTTGGCTGTAATAATGTGTTCCTACAGTGGTCTTTTGAGTTTTCCAATGGTACTCCATTTTCAGTGTCCATGCTGCTGGTTTTCCTGTTTTCTTCAGAAAGGTAGATTTTTCTGTAATAAATCCAAAGTAGTTGTGCCTGGACATTTGTGCTTCAAGTGAGAACAATGATTTAGTTGTCAATGGTTTTCTTGTGAGTTTTCTCTAATATCAAGACATTTGACCAAAAATATTCAAAACTGACCAATCTTTTCTTATCCTCTTTCTTCAAAGTTCAACTTTAATTTCCCTAAAATCTTAGAAGGAATACTATTATCTGCATTATTCTGATCTTTTAAATATAAACAATGCATGGCATTCTTTCAAATAATCCAGGACTAACCATTTTTTAATAATTGAAATTCTGTTTTCAGCTCACTGATATCAACTAACTAGAAGGGAAAAAAATTAAACATAATAAGAAAAAACTGTAATCTATCTAATAGTTTCATCATAGAAATAGCTTCTCTTGGCTATACTTTTCTCTTCCTGAGAAAATCTTCCAGTTTCATTAATGTCAATGAATCCACACTGACATAAATTTATGTTAGTAAAAGCAAATCAGTGTATTTGTAAAATATAAGATTGATGATTGTTATATTGTTTATGTTTTTAATAATCAACTGGCAAAAAAGTTGATTAAGGACAATTAACCAATGGAACAGTCCATCATTGGATGGTTTTAAGAAGAGTCTAGACAATCATTTATATAAGATAGTATGGGTTCTCCTGTACAGCAGGGAGCTGTACTGGAAGACTTCCAAAGTCCCTCCCAGCTCATTCATTTATTCTGTCATTCTAATTTTACTTAAAAGAACATAATTCTAAAGTCAGGTAACTTTTTCAGTGGTTCGTGAAGATTTCCTACAGAACAAATCATGGATTCTCTCAAAAGACCTAGTTTTAATTGTTCCAGCATTCCTGTATCCCTGTTTATGGTGTAAATTTAGACCAATACATAAGAGAAAGGAGCCATTAAAAATTAAAGATTTAGAAAAGGGTCGAGAGATAATGATCATTTGTTAATTTTTAGTCCAGTCCAGCCCAGTCTTTACCTACACAGTTCCATTTTGGAACACCAACTTCACAAAAGTCCGTCGGGAGTCGGGCGACATATAAATATGAACAAAATAAAATAAATAAATAAAAAATGATATTTTGCCTTCTAAATAATGATTAACTCAACTGGAAGACATTTCATGCTAGTCAGAATGAAGTATATTTGCATAAAATTACTATTATATTCTTCTGTTTGTTCATTTCATTAGTGCTCATTAGGTTTTCCAGTGGATTTTCCATATGTTACATTTGCAAATGTAATTAAAAATATCAAGGTGTAAAAACAATATTATTCATCTGATTATTTAAAACATAAAAAGACAAATTTCTTTGCATAATTTGTCTTAGCAAAGAATCTCCAGGCATTGACCTTTGTGTCTAGAATATTTCAACTTTAACATTCTTCTGTGCCTTCAAACCAATGTTGAACAGTGGAAAAGGTTTTCTGCTTTGAATGAAAATTGCTCATGAATGCTATGGCTGGGTTGGATTTACTGTCTTTCAACACCTCTTATCAGGCACCAAAGAAACTAGTCAGACTGACAGCCCCCTTGGAACATTTCAACTCAAGAATGACAAGAGAAAAATGCCTTGAGGACAAGATATTGAAGAAAAAAAGCCACTTGGGCATTAAAGAAAAAGTGAGTAACTAAGGTTTTAAAAATGTTAACAAAGGTGAATGAAATAATTTGTTAAAATAAAGCATCATTTTAAATATGCTAGCTAGGTATGGTGATTAATTAGCATATATGAATAGCCACCATATTCTTTCACTTAGGCTTAAGAAGAAAATACATAGCCACTAGTCTTACTTTTTGATTGTTAATGAAATAGGGGGAGGAATGTTATGTATGTTTGGTGCCTTGAATTATTTATAAATTAATAAAGATTTAAAAATTAAAATAAATAATTGGGCTGCCTTACTTTAATTTTATGTTTATAACTATATTGACAATGCATATTTAAATAAAGAAGAAATGAGGGTTTTTTTTATTGTACATATTACATGTGTTTGTGCTGCCAAGTCTCAGTAGTTGCTGCCTGAGGCAACTGATTATTCTACCCAATGATAAATAAGTTCTCCCTTATTTGCTGACTCTTTGTTGTACTCATAAAATGTTAGCTCAGTTTATTTGTAAAATACAAGAGTAGCTTTTTTATTTTAATTTAGTTCAATTTAATTTAAATACAATTCATAAGACGGAGTTGGGGTTAAGACTTTCAGACTTCAAGAATTGGTTAACTAGAACAGAAAAGCAAAACAAAACAAAAACTAGTACACAATTTAAGAAAACATTTCATAATTTACATTCTATTTGAGTGTCAGGATTTTCATCTAATGTATGGCAGATAAAAATTACTCAAAACCAGTTGCTGGGGATTAATTTGGAATTATTTTCAGCTATATCACTAATATAAAGAATTTGGAGTGTGCTCTCTGCAAATGAAGGTAATAACTCCTTCTTTAGGTATGCATCTTTCTTATTTGTATTTTTTATGGGAGGAGGAGGAGGGCTCAGCTCAATTTTTAACCATGACCAAACAGAAAATTATAAGTCAGTCTTTCTGTTATATGGATGAACACTCCAAGAGAATTAAACATATCTATTCTTTAGGTTCTGATCTTGTTTTTTATTATAAAACTAAAACAGATTTTTATGATTCATATTTTATTAGTCCACAGTCCATTATATACTGATATTTTCTACATTGTGGAAATATAAGCTAGTTGTATCATATCTTTAAATCTGTCTTTATTCTGTCCAAAAGCATGGAAACAAATTTATGAATGGAAAAACAAAATGAAATGATAGTGGGCCAAACCTTTCTCTCCATATAAAACAGAAGTGTGGTGAGGCATGTGTGTGTGTATGTATGTGCTCTATTTGCTCCTACACAGAACAACCCATCTCGCCCAAATTTGGCACATACATACCTTGGTGTTTCAAGATCAGCAATGTGTGTGTGTGTGTGTGACAAAAACCTTTGAGGTGTCTTTCCCCTCAAAAAGGGGGCCAAATTGGACATTTCACTGCCCCACAGACATTTCACTCCCAAGCTCTACTGCACATGTGCAGACAGTTACAAGGCAAGGCATGCAAATTGGAGGTTTTCCAGCCAAGAGAGGCAAGGCATGGAAATCAGCAAAGAATGCTGGGAATTGTAAGTTGCAGCATTGTCATAAATACGCAGGTGAGCCAAGTTATCAGCTAATATTTTATATATGTGTCCCTACCATTGTTTTATATTGCCAACCAAATGGGTTTATCAGATTACTCTCATGTTTTGATCACAAGAAATATATTTTATATTCTATCAGACCTTAATTATTGGTTATATGGAGTATTACAACTCTTTATTTGAAAGTACTTGAAATAGTAACTACTTTAACATTGCAATTTAGTAGTTTCTGAAGAAATTTTGGTTTTGGAATGAACACACTTTGAAATTGCAGTTATATTAAGGAGTTGCAGATGCTGCTAAGTGCCAAACTGTGAAAAAAATGGTTTAATGGAATATGTTTCCATTCCTTTAAAAAAGTATATATGAGGGACTTCCGGCGGAACTTCCCTTCCGTTTGGCCGCGGTTTTTTCGGCGGCCGACCCAGCTGATTGTCAAACACCGGGAACCGCGTTCATCGGCGGTTTCCCGGCGTCCAAAGCTCTCCCCCCGGGCAAAGAGGGGAGAGCGAGCTTTCTGGGCCGGGGTAGAGCGCTCCAGACCCCCTAGGCAAAGATCCCTG
>JANHFR010004228.1:63611-74188 GCA_032468015.1 Mimophis mahfalensis
CGTCGCTACAACTTTAAAAGCACAACTATGAAGACGTGGAAAAATACCCGAACAAAGCATAATGCCATATATATATAAATATATATATTTATTCCTGCAGATGGAAAACATGAAGATTTCCTCTGATATTATGAGAGAATCTCAGAAGCTGAATTTTTCAACTTTGTGAAATAGAACCATAATGAAATTTAAATTCAATCCACATCTCTTAAATTGACTTAAAGGAGAAAAATGAATCTATGATACAATATTCAAGCATTGTTCAATATTTTAATTGGTCTGTGCAGAGAATCTAGCTATTTCTAAACTGGTTGCTTTGTTGAATTTTGTTTTGTTTAGAAATAATCCCATTGAACATTTCATTGAGCAATGAGACTGTAGTGATTTCTTGATCAGCATAAGCTGTCAGAAAATATTTAAAGGTATTTCTAGCTTTAGAAAGAAGGCTAATCCCATGAAGGTTAGTTGATGATCATCAACATAAATTCAGAATTTTGGCTATTTGAGCTCCATGGAGACCTCTTAAATGTGTTTGTTCTGCTCTATTAGCCGAGGAAAGAACTATCTATCAGCAAAGGATGATTAAACATTGGACTAAGTAACTAATAACTAACGGCAGCCTCATGCAACGTTTGATGTAGGCAGAAGTGATGATTAGCTTACCCAGTAATTTCTTGAAAGCTTGTATGGATTATTTACTCATTTAGTGATTCATTCCTTTCTCCCTGGTATATTAAAATGGCATTGCTTCTTTTTTAAAAAAAAAAAAAATTATTTTGAATTCCACATGCAAATTGATCAGATTTTCATATTTGATTTTCATTGGAAATGCTATTCTGACAGTAATAGCCCAACAAAGGTGGGTGGTAATGTCCACACATTTTAACTCTCTTCATTGGCAGCCACCCAGAATTGGCTGAAAGATAAGTTATTTGTATATATAAGAAACACTCTATATAGGCTGGGCACATATTCTCAACATATTGAGAATGCAAGATGACATATCGTAATTTTCAAACTTGAATTAGAAAACAGCTACACATTTTTTCATAATCAGGAACTTGTTTGTCAGCTTTTCACCCACCAAAAGAGTTATTAACCAAAGAAGAAAGAAAGCTTTACTCTAACTAACTTAAAATATTGGATTGGATTTAGCACTGAATGCTAAAATGAAAATATACCATTTCTGAGAGTTTTGTACTTAAATCTCTTTTCCCTCCACCCCCATTTCCCCTACAATAAATCTTGCTGAAGAAACTTGCTATTATCAAGAATACGATGATTGTCTTTACATTTTACTTTACATGTTAAGGGGTGTACCCTGCAAGCAATCAAGAGCCAACATTTTAATAATAGAAAAGATATGGTAACACATTAGAAAATGGTGGCAGAGACGTTGGGAAATAGAAGTGTAAAAGAAAAAGAATGTGTCAGGATAAATAAGAAGAGCTAAGCTTTCCCTGAGCCTTGGAAGATATTTTGAAGCAGAAGAATGGAGCAGGAGTTTGAAGATCCCAGATGACGCTGGTCACGGCAGTAAGTCTCAGCGAAATTATATGGGAAGAGATATAATAGAAGGTTATGTAAAAAGAAGACATTACTGAAGGTTTGTTTTGGCATATGAAGACCTGGAGAGAAGACAAAGACCTGGGGAAAATCCTGATCTTAGGAATTCTCTTACCTGCTGTCCATGTCTGCCACATCTCCAAATGTAATCTACAAAATCCTTCTGCTACATGAGTCAATTTGGACAGTTGTTTCCCAAAAGATTCAGAGTTGCTCATGTGTCTTGGAAGAGTTAAGCAAGTGTTCTGCTTCTTCACAAACAGAAGTGAATTCTAAACCAAGGATTGTATTTTCCACAATATTGCATTGCCTCCAGTGAATTAGAAAGCATGAAATGGGAAGGTTTCTTTGCAGATTTGTTCATATGCCTTAGGAGAGTTAAGCAAGTGCTCATATTCGTCACAGAAAGAACCTAACTTTAAGGAAATGCACACATTTCTTCAGGGAAGTAGAGAGAATAAAAAGAGAAATTGCCAAGCATTTGTTGCTACTCTTCATGTGAAGGCTTTCCCATTGCATACATCATTGCCTTGAATTCACTATAACCTTGGGAAAAGATCTGGCTTCTGATAACAAAACCAAGAGGAAGACCTAACTTTTAGATATAATCAGATAATTGGAACAGAGAAGCATTGTCCAGTAACATAAAACAAACAAAAACTCTCTATGTCTTATAGATGTATTACATTTGTGAGGATAAATATTTTAATTGTATAATGCATTGATTTGACAATTTGAACACTGAGATATTCCTCTCTTTTTCTGTGTAATTATTCAATTCTGTGAATCAACTAGGAAAGTAGAAAAGAATTGGTTATAAATGTTCACAAAATCAAAGTTCCTTCTGCACAATTTGTCAAATCACAAACAAGTTTTATTTATTTATTAAAAATATTTTATGGGAACCTTTCAGATGGATTCCAACTTTTGAGCTAGAGCGTGCTGGAGAAATCAGAAATTCCATTTCTTAGTAGCCTGGCTCCATTAACTGCTGGCAGAATTATTTTGTTTTAAAACCACTGTGTCAGCCTTAGAAGCTAACTTTAGAAGCCATACCAAGCTGTAGGTTTAGTTTCACAGAATTGTGCTGCACAGAAAACACATGTACATGAATGATATATAACTCTTGACCACAAAGGGTATCAATGTGTCAGTCTTCCAACACACTGATGCTCTTTGTGGCCAAGAGTCATATATCATTTGTGGTAATGTGTTTTGTGTGCAACACAACTGTGTGATATTGAGCCTACAGCTTGCTATCTAGGAAGCTGGGTAGATTCACAACTGTTATGTCTATTCAAGTGCTTCAAAATTTTGTTACTAGTCCTTCTCTGTTTCATTGGTCTCTTATAGTTGTTAGGAATGGGTTCATTGCCTAATTTGTTGGGAAGAAAATATATAAACCAACATGTTAGTATGTTAAAATATATTGTGTTGCTTTAAGACACGAGGTTTGTGTTGCATCATTCACTTAATAAAAGAGTATAGTAATTTACCATGTTACCTGATTGGTTAGCTCTGTTAGCTATGGTCTTAAGAGGGGGCAATAACCTAGTTTGTTCTCTCTATTTGTTGAGTGGTTTTGACTGTGAGGGTTAGTTTGCTAGAGTTTTGCTACTGTTTGCAACTCAAAAGGACTGCTTTATATGTACGTATGACAGAATATTTATTTCTTTATTTATTCATTTCATTTCATTTCATTTCATTTCATTTCATTTCATTTCATTTCATTTCATTTCATTTCATTTCATTTGTATACCGCCCTTTCCTGGGGAACTCAGGGTGGTTTCCAGGGCATTAAAAAACACATAATACAAAAATTAAAAAGAATTAAATATCAACACGCCCATACAAACAGATAAATAATAAAAACCCAACCTCTCAGTCCAGACTGGCCGACGTAAAGAGAAAGGTCTTTAAGTCCTTGTGGAAGGTGTTAAGATCTGGGGCGGTCCATAATTCCACCGGCAAATCATTCCACCAGGTGGGTGCTCTGACTGAGAAGGCCCTACCCCTAGGGGCTGCCCGTCAATACTCCGATATTGGCGGCACTCAAAGGAGACCCTCTTGATGGGAACGAACCTGACGATGGGACAATGATGACGGCTGCAGGTGTCCCCTCAAATATTCCAGCCCCAAGCCAATAGGTTGTAACCAGCACCTTGAATCTCACATGGAGGGCAACTGGAAGCAAATGCAGCTCACAGAGTAGAGGTGTTACATGGGAGTATCAGGAAGCTCCCATCACAACTCGTGTGGCCGCATTCTGCACCAGCTGAAGCCTCCACATGGTCCCCAAGGGCAGCCCCATGTAGAGCGTGTTGCTGGTATAGAATATTGCTGGCAAGAAGATATTGATTATCTGAATTATCCTTGAAACATAATTTGACTATCTCTGCTATTTACTTGTGTATGACTTAGACTGGCTTTTGGACTTTGTCTTGCTGAAAGTAAACAAAATTCAGTGCATCTGTGTGGTTACTAACTCACTGTGCTGTTTCACTGCTACTCTCAGACTTCCAATTGCACACCCTTGATACACAAGGGTTACTCTAAATCTTAACATAGTACGTGTAAAATCCCTTATGAACTTAAAGAAAACTTCATAAGCAATTTATTTTCCATCATACTTAAGATATTGGTTTAAAAATAGGCAGGAATGGTTCCACAAAATGTCACAATGTTCTGACTGAAGATCATTTAACTCTGTCGTGAAATGATCAACTTTAGTCAGGAAATTGTGAGACAACAAATATGAAAAAGAATGGATACCTAATTAGACATTTGAAAAATTTTCTTAGTGGGGCTGGAACAAAATGTAAGTTAACATCAAATGTCTTATCCTAACACTGAATGAAAAGGTCAAAAGTCATGTTTCTACATTTATTATTTTTTGCACAGCTTGCTTCATTCTAAAATGGTGAGATTGACTATTTAATGTATATTTGCTTATTTCATATTTCATAATAAAATTACTTTTTTCTAGGCTTTCCAATATAATTATTGGATTCATTTATGTTTTGGAAAGTAACTTTTGCATGAGTAATTTTGACTTGTGCTTAATGTGAAATGTAAAGAATGAAGATGAATTTGAAATAATTTAGTATTCTGTTCTTAAAGGTTCTGATATATATTTGGTTAAAATCCTGAAAGTGCTATTGTAGAAAGATAACATGAAAACAGTTGATTAAAAAAGTTTTAGAAATCCATGGTTAGTAATTTAAATTTACAATTACCAGTACTGTGTTTAAATAGTAGGTGATTATCACAATTTTATTAAGTTTTTCATTAGAAATGAATTTAGCACTAATGAAATATGGAGGTCACAGAGGGACAGTGATTCAATCCAAAATCCTCTTCTGATTTAAACAAGAATAAAAACAGATTATTCAGAAGTTTAATCATTTTAGTTACTTCTGGATTCAGTTCTTTGTTTCGCTTTTAAGCAAATGTGTATAATAGCCATTCTTATAGATATATTCTATGGTAGGCTACATAATGGTATTCCCAAATTTGACTATTCTGTAATCAGTGAGGTTGAAAAGTGAAGTAATGTTATAATAATTATAATAATAATAATAATAACAATAATAATAATAACAATAATAATAACAACAACAACAACAACAACTTCTCATCTGAATCTTTCATTTTCTTTCTTGCTGTCATGCCCTTAGAGTTAGGCTCCAAGATGCAAGTGGATCAGTTTCCATTGAGCAGAGCACTTGGAGATTCAACAGCCACTGAATCAAACACAGATGCTCTTTTATGACCTTCCCCACCCAGCACTGATCTCTCTTTAGGCAACATAGGTGCCAAGTAGTGGCAAGGAAAGTTTCAGCTGTCTACTTCAATGGGGAGAGTATTTAAACCAGGGGTATCAAACTCACAATGTCACAGCAGCATCATGTCACATATCGGGACCTTCCCCCCCCTTGTTAAACCCGGTGTGGGTGCATCCAGCACATGACACATCTGCCCCATGGGCTGGGGGCTTGACAGCCCTAAACCATTGATGCAGGCAATGTCAACATCTGGCTTTGTACTTTCTTCTGCATCTGCTTCCACTTCCCATGTCTTCTATCACCTCTTCTGCCTATCTGTTGCCATTTCTCCAGACGAGCTTTCTTGATGCCTCCACAAGTCTCTCTGCAAATGTACAATTCCAGACACAGTATTTTGAACTAAAGTGAAATAGAAAATAATTTCTAAGATACTTTCTACAGCTTAATTAGTTCTTTATTCACTAAATTAACACAGATATTTAATATTAAGATATTTAATATTAAGATATTTAATATTAAGACCTAGCTAAAAGTCCAAAATAATGTGAAATCTGAGGACCCAGATTGTTGGGGGCAATAAGCTGACTTTGTAAAAATGCCGCTAATAAGCAGGCATATACAAGGAATGAAGGCACATTAATTTGTGCTTAATAGATTGTAAGCCGCCCTGAGTCTCCAGAGAAGGGCAGCATATAAATGGGATTAAAAAAAAATAGATTAAGAATTATTGGCACTATATAATTGCCAGAAGGCTTAACAATAAGACAAAGAAAAGCTAAGTCTGGTAGAAACAATGAAATGCTTCACCACTTAAGAAGACTGGGCTATAAGCAAATGCTATAGAACTATACTTTGGAATGTATAATTTTATAGGCAACATAATATTATTATTTGGTTAATTAAGTAACAAATTATCTTCAAGACCCATTTATAGTTTTCTTGGTTGTCAATAATGTATTAAGTATGATTATCACATCATCATCATCATCATCATCATCATCATCATCATCATCATCACAGCAGCAGCAGCAGCAGCAGCAGCAGCAGCAGCAGCAGCAGCAACAACAACAACACATATCCACCAGGCAACATACCAGACTTAACAATTGTTGATAAGGCAAAAAAGTCTGTAATAGTGGACATGGCAGTACCTGGAGAAAGCAGAACAGAACAAAGAAAGAACTGGAGAAGATAACAAAATACAGAAACCTGCAAATAAAAATATACCAACTGTGACAAAACCAAACAAAGGTAGTACCAATAGTAATAGGCATCTGGGGTGTAATCCCAAATCAACTGAAGTACCACTTGAACACATTGGCATTGACAAATTGGCCATCAGTCAATTTCAAAGGCAGCTTTACTTGAAATAATTTACATCCTGTGACAATATCTGTAACAACATCAAACATCCACATCTGCCTATCCCAGGTCCTTGGAAAAAGACTTGGTAGTAGACAAAAATGCTAAATCCAGTCTGACCATCTGGCTAACTGTGTGACAAATCATAATGGAACAAAAACCTAAAATAAATATCAACTTTCAAAAGTGACAATACTCTCTTTATCCTGCTTCTTCAAAACCTAAATTTCAGTTTAACCAAAACGTTGTTCTAAGATAGACAACAAGTGCTAGTCTGATCATATTTCTTGATTTCTGATTGCTGGTTCCCTTACACTGATGGTCAATTCTAAAAAAAAAAAAAATGAAAATAAAACAGAAAACATTTTTCAATGTCTTCATTGTAAATTCTGTCTTGTCTCACTTGTTTGCTGATCTGAAACAACCTGTTTCATCATCTTTATCTGATTATGGCTTTCTATTCTGCATATAGGTTTCACATGAAGTAATGAAATGCTCTGCAATTGTCATTTTCAGAAACATATTCCTCAGATTAATACAGCTGAAAGATTTGAAGTCATTTCCATAATCAATGAAGCATATATTGACTGCTTTTTTGTACACTTTGTATTCGTCAATTGTATAACATGCATTAGCAATATTCTCTTGTTCTTGAGTCTCTTTTCTCAATCCATCCTGAACCTCTGGAATTTACTCTTTATGTAGGATTCTAATCTTGGATAATCAGCATCATTAGTTTATTATAATGTGAAATTGGGGATATTGTACAATAATTTGCACACCTTCTTTGTGTGTAATGTACAGTACCCTTTTCCAGCATATTGGCCACTTTCCAGATTTGCTGTCATAGTTGGTTAGAACCTTATAGATTCATCTTCTGTTTATTTATTTCCAAGGAACACAAATACGGGGGTGTGGGGGGGATTAAGATCTCCTTTTTTAAAGCATTTCAAACTGTGTTCTAAATTCTGTTATTACCAGTGTCCTTCCTACCTGAGATTTATGTCCTTCTTGATTTTGATTTTTCTTTCCTTCTTGCAAATTTCCACTGTTGATTTTGTCATTTAGCTTGCTTCTTTTTGTTTCTTCAACTTTGACAGACTTTTCACATATATCCTTGCCGATGCAGCAATGTAATTAAGTTCATTTCACAGCTCTTCTGGTTCCTTGCCAATCAGATTCAGCCTTCATAATAATTCCTGATGTTCTCCAGGAAAATGATAGATGTTTTTCAAGATCATATCATAAACACTGGCTGTCCTTGAACTTCCAAATGAGCAAAAAGAAATGTTCAGCCTCTGGCTAAATGTTTGCTATTGCATTTTGATTTCTGAGTATTTGATTTCTGTGTATTCTACCTGATGACATCCATACCCATCTGTGTTGCTTTAGCTGCTGGAAAAGAGTTTTGATAGTTGCCTTTAAACAATGGACAAACCAATAGAACAAAATATACAGTATGTAATTCATATTGTGGAGTTCAACCATGGTTTCAGCTGGGAAATAGGGCTAAATCGAATAAGGCTAGGATATTCCTGAAAGATTCAGGGGTATTCAGACAAATCAGCCCTCAATAAGGACAAATAGACACATTTATGCACCATTAAAAAAGATTAAAAAAAAAACTAAGAAGGAAACAAAAAGGCCAAATTATATCCTCTCCAGCAACCTATACTTAACCAAGTAGGGATTAACAGCAGACCAAAAAATCAAGGAGAAAACAATAGTCAACTCAAGGCACTACCAAGGAGAAAACTACCGCCAACACTGGCAAGGCAAGCAACTGTATGTAACCAAGGAGCAAACCCCACATTTACAAGCACTAATGATGTTACCTGGATAATGAAAGATCTGCAAACAAGTAACCATGCTTAGGGTATCGACGCTGAATGGATTGGCAAAAAGTGATGTTGCCTACTTCATTTTGTTTTCCTGGCTAAGTATGTTTTCCTATCTGATATCTGCAACTGTGGCATGCCAACTCCAATCATCTTGAAATTCATCATAAAACTCTCTTTTCTTCATCAGTGACTGGAGCATAAGGTTGGATAATCATCATATTAAAGTGTTGTCTATGGTGCCTACTAATATTAATTTCATTGTACCCAATTATTATTACTTTTGTATTCTTTTTGACTATGAAAAAATCACGGCTCTTCCTTTATTTGTCCTCTACTGGGTTGTAAATAGTGCACTATTCTGAATGAAAGCACCCTGTGATAATCCATTTCAATTTGCGGATTCCCTAAGATATCAATATGTTGTTGACTGATTTCAAGTTTACTATGTTGACTTTCCCATATTTATGATCCTCATGTTCTACATTTGCACAGTAATTCTGTTTTTGCAGCTTCAAATTGTATATTTCTCATGGTAACATTAATATTCTAAAAATGTTAGTTTAATACCGTTAGCACACCAAAAGATCCTTCCACTCTTTCTTAATACCATGTTGAGTGCCGTCCAATCTGAGGACCCCATAATCCAGAGCCATGTCATCCATCACTTTAACTCCTCTATCTGTGAGAGTTTGTAAAATATAGGAATGGTTTGTCACCATTTTTTCCCATGCAATATGAGATTATATCCTTCTCCAGAATTTTCCATATGGCTGCTGACTAATATAGGTGCCTTCCTGTTTTAGATGGACAGATAATCTTGATCTTCATGCCTTGGGTGACTCTACATTCGAGCATTCTTTGATCATTTTACCCAGGAACAATCCCTCTCTTGCCACGAAGAGCCATATAGCTGTGTTTTGTGTGCATGTATATGTATGTGGGTGTGTGATTATGTTCCCTCCAAAATTTTTAGTGAGTGTATACATGAAATGAAATATAAATGAAATGGAGGGATGGAAATAGGAAGAAGTTTTCAAAAGGCTGAGAGACGAAGAGACTAAGGAAAAAATAATAGGAAAAGAGAGGCATGTTTGGTACATTAAAAGTAAATTTCAGGCAGGACAGTATTAAATTGGAAACAGTGGCTAACATCAACAGCATAATTCTTCAGCATGTGAGCAGACAGTGTAACAGAATGTGCTGGGACTGTGAAAATAGATTTCTAAGAATTACAGTTTTTCTTTTGAGATAATTAAAGGTGAAAGTAGGGCATCATTTTAATTTTATTCTGCTGGAGGATGCTTTCAGCATTGTAATTGCAACAATTATTGCATTAAGGGGGAACTTATGTTAACACCCCAATTTGCATGCTATAAATTATTATTTTTCTTATACAATGAATTATACCTAATATTATGTCCATGGCAGGCACCATTACCATATGTATTTTGATACACTTGCCTAGTTTTTAAAAAGCTAACAATTTACAATAACATTTTGCTGCTAAAATGGTTGATTACATAGAGATAGATTCCATACTCTGTCATTTGTCAACACTAGAGTAATATAAGAGGTGGTAGTACTTTAAACTTCAATATTTGATTAGTAGGTCCACTGATATAATATATAACAGTGAAAGAAAGTCTCCTATATTCTCAAGTAAAACCAAATAGTCTTGAACAATAAAAAAAAACATACTAAGAAATAGCTGCTGACTTCTCATTTGTGCCTTTTGTATTCCTACTACAATACCACTGTAGGGGGAAAAAATGCTACTTCTGTGAGCTGCCATATTTTATACTTCCAACATAACAGTACTTGTTTTTCCAAGATTTTTAATCCTGGTAAGAAACAGGATTTTTATGAAAGATATCTCTATATCTCTATCTCTATCTCTATCTCTATCTCTATCTCTATCTCTATCTCTATCTCTATCTCTATCTCTGTCATCTATCTATCTATCTATCTATCTATCTATCTATCTATCTATCTATCTATCTATCCATCCATCCATCCATCCATC
>JANHFR010004228.1:79555-93211 GCA_032468015.1 Mimophis mahfalensis
AAGAAAGAAAGAAAGAAAGAAAGAAAGAAAGAAAGAAAGAAAGAAAGAAAGAAAGAAAGAAAAAGAAAGAAAGAAAGTTTAGAAAATTAATTTTTATTGATTGTTGTTATTTCTAATGGTCTTATTGCTACTAGATTTTAGGAAAGGAGATAGCATATAAATTAATGTAATCAAAATATACAAAGAACTATTCTGTACAAAGAACTATTCTGGGTTGCAGAAGTCCATATGATAATAGATGTCAGCAAGAAAATAGCTATTGCTATATTAAAGAAATAATAATTAGCTGTATGGATTTTTTTAAATAATATTTTTATTTTTAAAAGAAAAAAAAGGGTTACAACATTTCCCCCCCACCCCCAAGTGCATCATCTGGGTAATATTAAATACATCAATCATTATAAAACAAATCCCCCCAACTTCTTTCACAATTCTTAGTTATTCTTATTCCTTAAACAAATAAAAGCATATCTAAAAATTATATCATGTATCATAAACATATCATAAATACCGTTTCTAACAATGTTCTTATACCTAGTACAATTTTATCAGCTATTTATTGCTAAATAAAAGTAATTACTAATACGTAAATGCTCTTTCTTTCTAATTCTATTCATATTATTCTTATTTAGCCTATGGCTGCCTTTATCATTTCTGTTTTGCAACCACCAATACAATGTAACCCAAATCTCATTATAGTCTGATTCATCTTTCGTTTATTTATTTATTTATTTATTTATATCCCATTTATATCCCACCCTTCTCCGAAGACTCAGGGCGGCTTACAATGTGTTTTAGCAATAATAATCTTTAATAGCTAGTGTTAATCTATTCATCTCTGCACACTCTAGAATTTTATTTATAACAGTATCTTCAGATGGCATCACCTCTTTCTTCCAGTTCTGTGCAAAAACAATCCTTGCGGCTGTTAATACATGAATAATTAAATATGCATCTATTTGTATCAAGCAGTACTCCCAGCAAAAATATCTCAGGTTTCCATTCAATATATTGCATAGTCATTTCCTCTAACCAGTTGTGTATCTTCAGCCAATATTTTTTAGCTTCCCCACAGGTCCACCACATATGATAATAAGATTCTTGTACTTGTGTACATTTCCAACATTTAGCTGATTTATCCTTAAACATTTTAGCTATCTGCAAGGGAGAAAAATGCCATCTATAAAACATCTTGTATAAATTCTCCTTATACGCTGTTGACATTTGAATTTGCAAATATACAAACCATAACACATGAATTGCCTGGTCTTCTATCTCTCTGTTTTAAGCTCTCCCTTCTCATTTAAGATATCTTTATATCCATAACTATCTTCTAGCTTTCTCAGACTTAGGTATGTAAGTGCCTCTATTGTTGAAAGCCGGACTGGAATTTTCAAATAGTGTTGTTCTCTTATCCCACATTGTTAATAAAACATTCCTTAGAAGGTGCCTTTTAAAATATCCATGGCTTTTGCTACACCATACCACAGAAAAGAATGCAAACCTGTTTGTAAATCATATCCCTCCAGAGTTAACAGGTGGGTATTCTGGATTTTTGTAGCCCAGATATCACAGCCTTAGATTATCAGTACCAACAGTAGCCTAGCATGATATGTATATTCAGGTATGGTTTCTCCTGTGAATTTATGGTTTATGAACAGGATAGAATAGAATAGAATAGAATAGAATCTTTATTGTCATTGTCCTCTTGCAGGAACAACGAAATTTCTCAGTTGCTATATCCGCTCAGATAAGGGATTCCACATATATTTAAAACAACTACAACACAATACAGTACAACACAATACAATACAATACAACAAAATTAAATGAGATGACTTCAGAGCCCAGAGTTTCCATTTAAGGCCAAGATTGCTTTAGAGAAAAAGCCGTTCTTGAGATGCTTCGTTCTCACCTCCATTGTTCTATATTTCCATCCCGATGGCAGAAGCTCGAAGAAGCGGTGACCAGGATGCGATGGATTTCTTAAAATATCTTATGGCTTAGAATATTGCGAGAACCTTATGAATTAAAGCCATTGAGGAAGAACAAATATATGAGTAAGATCCTTAATTCCTTCTCTTATATTTTAAAATATAGCAAGATATGGATTCAGAACAATGGATGGAACTGGTGAAAATGCAAAATTTTCTTGTCTTCAACTCTTTCTCATTTCATTGAAAAGGAACTGGCAAATGTGATTCTATTGCTGTCAAATCCAGTTGTTTGAGCCACATGAACTTAATTGCATAAATGTGAACATGCTGTATATGTAGTCTTTTTTTCTCCAATTAACTACAAAAATTCCTAATATCTGAAATAGTGTCCCCTTCCTCTTTGAAAGCCATCTATATATTTTTGCTTTTATTTTTTTTTCTAAAAACAGAAAAATATACTGTTTCACCAATTTCTAATATATCACAAATGTTAAGCTAAAAATAGGGTAGGGAAAGAAAAGATATGGGCTGTCAGTTAAAAAAATGTAATTCAGGAAATCCCTAAAAACAGCTTTAAACAATATAATTGCAGATAATTTTCATGGAGCAACAGCCCAACTGGGAAGATTACAGAAATGTTCATACTAAAAGAGAATCTATGCATTGTTAAACTGGCACATTTAGGAAGAGTAGTAGAGAATTTAAAACATTTTAAAAGTAGCTACACACTGAAAATTGAGTCTGCTAATCGTTAGACTAAAATTGGTACTATTATGTCAGTGACTGACTTTGGTCTTTATTTTATCAGAGTTTAACCGGTATGCATAATTCTATTTTCCAAGAGAATGACCAAAGCTTGCTTTTTGTTATTCTGGCAAAGCCTGTTTTTTTGTTTTTTTTTAAAAAAAATAAATCAAAAACACTAGAACTAGGTGAACGTCTTAGTTGCAATCATTTATTTTCTGTTTTCTATTGCAGATTTGTTTAATCTTTTTAAGCATGAATGGTCTAATATTTTACTAAATAACTTAGCTAGAAAGAATTGTAGCATGCAACTGTATACTCAGATTGAACTATTTTTTGACCCGTGTATTAGTTGTTGCAAAACTTCTATCTTATATTATCACATATATTTTTTATATGAAACAAATAGAGTGATCCAACACTATAAACTCTAATTCTTACAGTAAGCTGGGGAATCTCATTGAAATGATTTGAATATATTCAAGGATTGCTTAGAGGCATTAGCATGAAGGGATTAGTTTATATTTTGTTTATGTTTGGAGCAAATGATGGAGTTCTTTTGTTGGGTTTGCTATTCTTCATTCTATTACAAGTTTAATGTTTAGCAGGGAGGTTAAACCATTAAAGCTGGTGCATTTCTTTGGAAATTAAGTAGATACCATTAGCCTAAATCCCATCTTAATTAAAGCATTAAAGCTTAGTTAAATGCTTCCAAAATGATCAAATTATAAAAGAATATTTATGTAGAATAACTAGCTGACCATGTTTGGAATGAATTACGTTGTATTTTATGCATTTTGTATACTTTTTTATGCTTATGGTGATACTTAGATTAAATTTCAGAACAAAATAATAAAACAAATTCAAATATAAGATGAATAATTTGATTTTTACATTTAGCTAATTTTTTGCCTTATCTAATTATTAGAATGCTGTAATCCTAGATGTAGTTATATCAAGCTCATATGCATACATAGACAAACAAAAGGCCCAACACTCCACGCAGAAAGAAATACCCAAATCTAAATTTTCTGTAGCCATGGTTCATACTCTAGCATTAAGTTATGTGCTTTCTATTTCTGCAGCAAGGCTTCATCAATGTACTAATAGGCAAACAATATAGTAGCATGAGCATACCATTGATATTTATTCCAGATAACATTGTTTAATAGAAGGAATCTGGAGCATACCTACCTTGGTAGTAAATTTCAGAGAGATGCAGCTCTTTAATGCAGGGCATTAAAGAGATACCTAAAGTTAGAATTGTACCCAGAAGCATACTGGGAGCTAGTAATGTTTAAAAACAAAAAACAAAAACGGGATAATAGGAGCAAAAGTTATCATGCCCAGGACTGCATACACTTCTCTTCTGCTTTTTAGACTGGCTGAAGCAAGTTTTATTTATTTTACATGTTACATAAAATCATTCTGATTCACATTGCTTACATCAAAATAATATTCAACCTTGTTCCTTGAATCTAAATTAATAAAATCACTTAAACAACAAACCTAACAATCCTGTAATCTAACTATTAACCTCATAAATCTTTTCTAGAAAATACAGTATTTTAAACACCTCCCATATCTTAATTCAGTGGTATGTTATTAACACCTTCCACATAGTTAACTTCCTTTTATATTTCTATTTGCAAAGTTCCTTAAATGGATTATAACTTACATGTTATTATACATCTCTATAACATCTATTATTCCTGGCCAAACCACTTATCTAAAAATTCTAATACAATACAACCATTTTACCATTGGATACAGAGAAGAAATGTGAAACAGTAATGTGAATTAGAATTAGAATTTAGGATTTATTGAATTTATATGCTGCCCTTCTCCCGAAGGATTCAGGGTGGCTAACAACAATAAAAAACACAAAATACAAAATTTAAAAAAGCATTAAACCAACATTCAATAAATCTACATAAAAATAGAATTATGGAAGACAAATTAAAACCCAATATGAGCCCAAATTTAAAAACCCTAGATCAGCCCTGGCCTGCTTGCTGGAACAGCCACGTCTTCAAGTTGCAGTGGAAGGATTGGAGGTCAGGGGCTGTCCAGAGCTCAAGGGGCAACTCATTCCAGAGGGTCGGAGTGCCCACAGAGAAGGCTCTCCTCCTTAGGGTCACCAGCTGACACTGTCTGGCCAATGGCACCCTGAGGTGACCCACTCTGTGAGTGCACAGTGGACAAAGGGAGGATGTCCTTGGCAGAAGGTGTTCCCACAAGTATCCTGGGCCTATGCCATGGAGGGCATTATAGGTGATAATGAGCACCTTGAAGCTCACCAGGAAGACCACCGGCAACCAGTGCAGCTCATGCAGGAGAGGTGTAACATGGAAGTATCGAGATACTCCCATCACCACCTGTGCGGCCGCATTCTGGACCAGCTGGAGCCTCCGGGTGCACCTCAAGGGCAGCCCCATGTAGACAGCATTGCAGTAGTCAAGGCAAGAGATGATGAGTGCATGAGTGACTGTGGATAGGGCATCACAATCCAGGAAGGGGTGCAACTGGCGCATGAGATGAACCCATGCAAATGTCCCACTGGTCATGGCCATCAGATGTTCCTCCAATGACAGTCATGAATCCAAGAGGATGCCCAAGTTGCATGCCCAATGAGAGGGGGACAACACCTCACCCCCCATTACCAAAGATGGAACATCCTGGACAACGCGTGATGCTGGTATCCACAGCCACTCGGTCTTGGCGGGATTGAGCTAGAGCCTGTTCCTCCCCATCCAGATCTGCACTGCCTCCAGGCACTGGGACATCACATCAAAGGCATCACTGGGTTGGTTTGGAGTGGAGATGAAAAGCTGGGTATCATCAGCATACTGACGATACCCCATTCCAAAACCATGGATGATCTCGCCCAGTGGTTTCATGTAAATGTTGAACAGGAGTGGGGAGAGGACAGACCTCTGAGGCACCCCACTAGGGGATGACCTTAACCCACTTGCCAAGACAAACTGTGAATGGCCCGAGAGGTAGGAGGAGAACCACCATAATACAGCGCTCCCACTCCCAACCTCTTGAGACGTCGCAGCAAGGTACCATGGTTGATGGTATCAAAAGCCACTGAGAGATCTAATAGGACCAGGACAGAGGAAAAAACCCTGTCCTGGGCCTGCCAGAGATCATCCACCAGCACGATTGTGCCATTTCCATGTTCTACCCAGACCTGAAACCAGACTGGTACGGATCCAGAATGTTGAATTTGACTTACTAATAATTAAGAATATCTATGAATACATGTACATTAGCATAGGTAATAACAATTGTATGGATATTTAAATATAATGATGTTATGCTACTTCTAATAGGGAAAATTAATAGACTGACTAAAGCTTCTGAATGCTTTTTCATGGGCATTCCCATGGGGGCACAAGCATTTGTCAATGATTAGCCACTTTCAGAAGATACTGTGAGATTTATTGCAATATTTTTATACTGACTCATTTGAAAAAAAATAAATTATGGTGCATGGATTTTTTTTCCAAAAAAATCAGATATTTTAAATGAAAAGTACAGTGGCTGCTTCTGGTAACTAATTTAATTATGCACATGCATTTGAAAGAGCTTACGAATATTGTAAACAAATAAAATTATGATCAGATTACCACTATCTAGACTCTTACAAGTGATGTTTTGCCCTGTTCGTAGCTTGGTTGTGGTCAGTAAATTATTTATTCAAGTGCAATCAAGTAAGATGAATTTTATCTGAATTTCTTTGTGCTAAACAAATGGTTCATGCTAACATGCCTCAGTCTAAACATAAGCATGGTTCAGTTATTTGTATCTGAAAAGTTACTTTATTCCCATAGCTACTTTATAAAATGAAAATTATCTTTAATGCTATGCTAATGCCATATATTGATGTGATCATTTTTTCACTGAGCTCAAGTATTTATATTAAATAATCTCAATTTTAACATTGATGTTGATGTTTTTAAATGCCTATTTTTATACATGTCATTGTTTTTATTTATCATTGTATGCTGTCCAGAATCAGTTCTGATGAAATGGATGGCTAGATAAATCTGATTAATAAATAAATATTAATTACTAATATCCGGAGAGAATTTTCTGCTGAAATTGATAAAACATTATATTGAGGTTAGCTAGAAGTAGGCCTTTTCTCTGGTAGGCCCTGCAGTTAGAGATGCTATCTCTATGAAAATAACACAGCTGCAATTAGATTTTAGATGCCTTTTAAATATTCTCTCTTCACCCAGGTCTCCTTTGTATGATTGCAAATTATATGGTTTTATTTTGTTTGTCTTTCCCCTTTTTAATAAACAGGGTTTTATATTGTTTTCATTTATTATGCACAGATAGGTATGTAAGAGAAGTTAGTTATATATGTATATAAAACATAGTGTGGGTGGCTGGCTGGCTGGTGGGTGGGCGGGGGGACTGGCTGGCCCTACTGTGCATGTGCAGAGGGTTCTGGAGCTGCTGAGGTAGCAACAGAATTAGCTAGTGCCATGCTACAATTTGGCTGGCCGGGAAATGGGAAAGGCCGGGGCTGCTGGTGGCCAAGCTTCTCCCTCACCTTGCATGTCTCACATGCTACCTGCTGCCTGGTACGCTGGCCTGGGCTGTGAAGGAGGGGGCTCGCTGCCTGATTGGGAGGAGGTCCAGGAGACTTTGCTGCTTCCTTCTCCAGGCCAAACTATCAGCAGCCCCCATACACCGCTGCAGCCATGGGGCCTGCTGATAGTTTGGCCCAGAGAAGGAAGTGACAAAGTCCCCTGGACCCCCTCCCTATCAGGTGGTGCGTGCGCCCCCTACTTCACAACCAGGCCAGCGTACCAGGCAGAAGGCAGTATGCAAGGCACGGAAGCTGAGGGAGAAGCTCAGCCACTGCCATCCCCACTGCCCCATGGTGCTTCCATGCTCCACCATGTCCAAAACCAGCAGCATTGCAGAGAAGGCAGCTCTGTGGTTGATGCTGCTGGTTTCAGACATGGGGGAAGCCCAGAAGTGTCATGGGGAAGGCCCTCCATGTTCAGCCCAGAGCTGCTTTACCCGCAGCGCTAAAGGAATGAAAAATCACAGAGGGGAAGAGAAGAAAGAAGCAGGCAGGAAGTAAGGGAGGGAGGAAGAAGGAGGGATGAGGAAGGGAGGAAGGAACGAAGGAAGGAACATGGAGGGCAGCAGAAGTGAGCCAGGAAGACGGGACACAGCTGGGAGATAGGAAGGAAGACAGAAGGGAAGAGAAGAATGAAACAGGCAGGAAGAAAGAAGTAAGGGGGGAGGGAAGAGGAAAGGGCAAGGAACAAAGGAAGAAGGAACAAAGGAAGGAAGATGGAGGGGAACAGAAGGAAGGGAGGATGGAAGGAAGGAGGAAGAAAAGAAGCAATATGAAGGGAAGGGAGAACTGAGGAGGGAGGGAGGAAGGAAATAGGAATGAAGAAAGGAAGACAGAGGATAAGAAAACTGAGGGAGGAAGGACACATGAAGGGGAAGGAACACAGAGGGGAGAGATAACAAAAGGTTGCTATCAAGAGGTTGTAAGCTGCCCTGAGTCTCCGGAGAAGAGCAGCACATAAATGGAATTTAAAAAATAAAAATAAAAAAGAGGGAGGGAGAACAAAGGGAGCAAGGAAGGAGGGATGGAGGAGGAATGGACAAAAGAAGGAAGGTGAAAAGAAGGAACATGGCACTCCTATAAAAAATAACCCAGGCAATGCAGGGTAATCAGCTAGTACTTTTTTTATAGTTTTCATTGCAACTTTTTTCATGGAAAGAAATAGAATGATACCATATATTTATTAAGTACTATCATATTTATAATTCATCTAAGTTCAACTGGAAAGAAGTATAACTGTGGTACTTTAAAACTGACCAAAAAAAAATCTTTCTCCTACTTGTGATAGTGAAGGGAAAACCTCCATTTTGATATAGAGATTTTGTTAGGAGACACTTTCACTCAATTTCTTTGGATTGAAACTGGTTTATAAAGACTAGTGTTCTTTCTTGAAAACACCACGTGAACATAATCTGAAACAAGCAATTTGAAACCGGTTAGGATTAAAGTTAACTTTCCTTTTGAAAAGAAAGTGCTAGAAATGGTGTTCAGGCTTGCTGCTTGAAATCTGAAAAAAAAAAAAAGCATCATGGTTTGGAATCAACAAAAAAAATATGAATGGAATGTAATTCTCAGTTCTTTTTTTTTATAAACACACAACATTGTGACATGAAAACAAAAATAAATCTGTCATTAACTAACTTAATAAAATATTAAAAAAAAATTCCAATTTTCCAGTTGTGTAAAATAATGATGTGTGCTTTTGTGCAATCTGTAGATTTTAACCAATATACCTAGTTCGTCAGTAAAATTTAAATGCATCAACAAGTTCTGTCTATTGAAAATACTTTTCATATGCTACAGAAGACTTTGTATATGGATGGCTAAATCTACCAGTTTTGATTTTGCTCAATTTTTCATGTTGTCCCTGTCAGGTTCATTGTAAATATTTTTTTCACTTTGAATATATTTTGTGAATGTATTTTTTTTCCTGTAAGAGGTAATTTTCTACATACTCTGAGTATGAATTTTGTACAGATTGGATCATTTTATTTAGAAATTTAGAAAAGGGAAAATATTAAGCTATACTTATATTTTGATTGGGATATCGAGCATTTTCACACCCTAGGTTTTCAATAGCCAATCCATCACAAAGTCACTTGAAGCAAACCTGTAATCAACTTCACCTAAACTACTGCCAACCCTGGAGCAACAAGAGGCCTTTCACCTCTATTCCATATGAAATGAAATAAATTACTGGCACCCCTGCCATTCACATTTTGAGCATTTGTCTGGTCACTTGGAAAAAAAACAAAAACAAATATAAACTCTGAGCAATTGCCATAAAGTTCACTTTCCTGGAACAAAAAAGCAGTATCTTTTGTATTTAAAGTCTACAGCAAACTGAAATGGCAAATGCCAAATGAATAGTGTGTGTGTGTGTGTGTGTGTGTGTGTGTGTGTGTGTGTGTGTTTCAAATCTCACTTCCCATTTGGTATAACCAGTGTTGCTATGGTGGTTTGAGTTAAGGAGTTAGATTACAAATAGAGTTTAGACAGAGACATCAGGAGCAAAGTGCTGTTGCTGTCATATTGGGAATGTAATGGCTTATTTGAATTTCAGAAGCAGGTGAAGAGGGAAAAGTAGCTACCTGTAGAATCATAGGAATTCAAAGAAAAGGAATGGAAAAAGCTTTGCTTAATTTTCAGTAAATCAGCACAGAGCTAGAGCTAATTAATTTGGCTCTTCAAGACAGTTAATATTATAAGACTAGACAGACAATGAACAACCATGTCCTCTCTGCACATTGATTTAATTAGTGAGAATTACTAAATTAATTTCATTTTTATTCATTTACAGCCTTGTAATTTCTATAGTCCTCTAAAGGGCCGATTTTTTGAATGCTTGTCATTTAACCTTTTTGCTACTTTAAGAAGTAAACTACATGGTCATATGTATTCAGTATGGAACAATATTTCCACATAGAAATATAGAATAGAAAAGATTAATATTTGTCTTCTACACATTGTTCTGATTCTGGTAGTTTAGTATAAGTTCCTAGAATCTACTGATAATGTTCAACCCAACTCCCCTTACCTTCATGTCCAAATACATCTTGCTAGATCTCTCCCCTTCCCCACCCCTCTCATTTTAGGGTTGGTAACTTCCTCTTTTTTCTAATGTTTTTTTTTTAAAAAAAACAAACAAACATACATCCAACATCATTTCATGGACAGTGTGGCGTGGGAATGTTATTCATTTTGATACAAATGTAATATTAGTACAAATGAAAATTACTACATTAATCAAACTTGCATAAGTTAATGTTATTATACATATCTGTATCAGCACATAATCCTTCATTTTTCAATTATTCAATATTTTCTATATCCTTCTAATAGTGATAAGTTTGTTTTTGAGCATACCTGATAACATCCTTTTTCAAAATCTAATCTTAACCTCTAACATTCATTTTAAATGTATTGTGTAAAAATATGTATAACAATATGCCCCCTATTCTAATTTTTAATCTATTCTAACTTTTGGTACAGCTACTATTATTTTTATTTAAGAAAAATCCTCCCTATCCGTCATTTCTCACCCTCTTGGAAGTTTCACTTTTTTTCTTCTTGACTTGTCCCTTATACTCCTTCCTTGGGTTCTTATCTACATCTTTCATATTCAACCCAACAATCATTTCCACCCACACAAATTTTTGCTGCCAGTCCACCCGTAAGTCTGCCAAATCCTCTGGTTTTTTTCCAAAAATATCTTTTGATTTATTCAATTCCATTTTGCTACCTCCTAATATATATTTTGCTGACTTTATTTCATCCAACTTTAGAAATCAAGGTTAAAGATTCCACTTTAGAGTTGTTTTGCCAGTTATTTATTTCAAAATGTTTAAACAAAATATCCAATAGCCAATTCAGTATCCAGCATTTTAAAATGCCTATTCCAGGTCATGCCAATAAGATTTACACATCCAGTCTTTCTGTATTCTAAGCTTTAACTTAATTCCTTAGGGTGCAGTTTTTCTCTGTCTCTCTTTAGTCACCACTTAAAAGCATTCCAGAGAGCCTCTTTTTCCAGATATTCTTTTAGGGTAAATCCTAAATAAAATTCAAAAGTCACCTCACCCATGTCCAGTCATTCCATTCACACTGCTTCAGCACAATCTTGGTTTCTTCGGTTGCCCCAGCTTCACAGTGGCCATTTTGCCCACCTTATCTTCATCCTCAGCAAAGAGAGAAGAAACCCTGTGTCCAGCAAGAGAGCCATTGCTCTCCATGATACAGAGTGACATGTCCCTTGGGGGGGCCCTCCAATGAAGAGGATTTGGGGGGGGGGGATAAGGACCCCCGCTCCCTGCACCAATCACACATCGACGTCAAACCGGAAGTCTCAGCGATGGCAAATTGCAGGAAGTCTGTAACTTCCTTAACAGATTGTAAGGATACTTTAGATGCAACATATCCTGATTTCAGCAAACAGTTTGATTAAAGAGCTCACCCACATATTGACTACCAAACTTAAGAGAGGGTTGGAGGGCATGACAATATCAGTAATCAGCATAAAATAATATTTAGGCTGTTCATAAATAATTATTTTTGAAGGGAGTATCATATGAATGGCCAAAAATATCAGTCCTGAATCCTTTATCCTGTTTTTTTTATTAAGAACATGGATGAAAAGGAGGAGGACATGTTTAAAAATTTTGCAGATTACATGTGGAGTAGCTAATGCCATAAAAAAACAAAATAAATCTTCAATCTAGACTGGATTAGTGAAATGATTGAAAGTAACAGAATGAAACTGAACTGAGACAAATGCAAAATTCTTCACATTTCACTTAAGTAAAAATAATCATGCACAGTGGTTGCAAATTGTGTAGGAATTAGTAGAGTAATATGACTGCAGAAAAAGGCAAATGCAATTTTAGACAGCTTCAAAAGAAGCAGAATGCCCAAATCACAGGGAATAATGATTCCACTTTATTCTTCTTCGGATACTATATTCAGTATTGTGTATAGTTTCAGGCACTTTAAGAAGAAGCCATAAAAATTGGAGCAAGTCCAGAGAAGGGCAATGAGATGGATCAAAAAAGAAGAAATTAAGATCTGAGATCTAAGTCTCTGAAATTAAGAGACTACTTAGTCTTAAGAAAAGGCACTCTTCAATTACCCAAAAGGATTTTTTCATAGAAGAAAAGTATCTACTTTTTCTTTTCAACACACAAACTAATGGACTTATGTTTGTGCCCTTGAACAAGATGGAATAGAAGGAAGATTGTGACTGAATGTTAGGGAGAAAATCTCAACAGCCACTGCTGTTTGATGCATGTATTCAAGCAGAGCATAGACAACTTTCCATCTAGAATAGATGGAAGTGAATAGAAAAAAAGAGTTTACTTAAAAAAAGGAAGTGTGTATTGGACTTAGCATTTACCGTATATATCCCAAGTCATTCTAAATGTGATCATATGCTAAACTACTATGAGAAACAGGAAGCATCAAAAATGTTAAATTCATTATGCTATGCTAAAATGTGATTTGCTTGGTTTTGGCATTGCCACCAGTTGCCACCAGGTAACAAAGCATGGTGAGGACAATTTACTATAGTGCTTAGTAAGGTAGATTACAGTCTAAGAGATATTCCAATTTATACAATATATCTGAAAAATATTTTCAGAAAATTATTCATTTAGAAAAAAATCTAAGGGCTTCTATACTCGAAGAATATATTTGTATAAACTTGAATTACCAAATAATGAGGAAGCATTTGGTTTTTCAAATCCGGAGCTATATCATCATGCTTACTTATTGTCAAGTATTAAATACTAGAAACCAATAACTGATGTTAGTTTTCTGATTTGTGCTACTTTGGAATCTACATAACATTTTTTGATTGGTTGGCAGTCTTAGAATCTAAATATACTAAAACTCTGGGATCTTTGGAAACAATAATGTTAGTTAAAAGTGATGGAATGTAATTTCTAATAAAAATATTTGATCCTTTGATGATTAGGGGTGGTTCACTGAACTGGCAATAAACAGCCCTGGCTGGCCCTGCTCCACCCACTGTCCCTGCCCCTGCCCCCACCCTTCCCTTTTTTTTAAGTTCTGCTGATTCACATGGCAGAACTAGCAGCCATGCGAATCAGCAGAGCTTTGCTTTTGAAGCCAAGGGAACATGCTGTTCCCATCTATTTCTGCTCTCCAAAGCAGTGGAGGCTCTTTCTCTGGGCTCCGCAGAAGCTGCGGAGCCCAGAGAATGTCTTCCACGTTGCTTCCTAGTGTTCCCTCTGCTTCAGAAGCTGAGCACCTGCTTGTGCACAAGCCGAGCAAGCCAAGCCAGCTTCTTCATAGCTCTGTCATTCAGTGTTGGCTGCGGGTGGAGAAGGAGGTGCTTACTGGAGTGCTCTG